>CAUYRT010009300.1:0-40539 GCA_963574885.1 Lepilemur ruficaudatus | reverse complement strand
GTATTTCAAATATATTAAATTATAATATTTAAAACATCTAAAATATGGAAAAAGAAGTTTGACAATGTATGATGTGAAGTGGAGATGCTGTAGGGGAAATAGGTATTGTTTACCTAGAAAAAGAAATTGCAAAGTTAGAGAAGAAGAGTTAGAAAATACATTCCAATGTCCATCCTATTCCCTGTTTGACTGTGTTTATTTATATAACAGATTTAAGGAGAAAAATAACAAATATGCTTCATTTCATTAAAGCTATGTACAGAAGAAATCTACATGAGAAGAGACTGACAGGAAAAAAAAGATACTACTCCAAATGAAGGGTGCAATAAAAGTGAAAAGTAAATGACGGATGGACATAAGATAAATTTCGAGAGAAATGTAGCAGGTGTGATGATCTGAATGTTGGGAATAGAAGACTAAGAAGAAAAAGACAGGGGACAGATTTTGAGCCCATTGACTGGGAGAGTTATTACAAGAAACAGGACAGTAGAAGGAAATCTTATTTTGGGAAAGAAGATGCTCCCTTCCATACTGCCATGTTAAGACAGAGGTTGCAGTAGAGTTTAAACATATGAGATGCAATAGTTTAATGGAAGACTTGAGTTTACAGTTCTAGATCTTCTAGAAATTTGTCTTTGATATATGTATATATTAAGCCTTTGGAAATTAGTACCCTATTCTAGATCCTCAATTTCACTTCCAGTTCTCTTAGATATAGTGAATTAATCTTGAAGTGGGGTCGGGGATGCTTTAAGAAACTGAGATCAAGAGTAGCAATACATTTTACTGGCACTCACATACCATTTACTTAATAACTGAGAAGTACATTCTCATAAAAATAACCTGTGCCATATTTGGCTAAAGAATATATAAATATTTAAAACTCTTTTGTGCTTATATCTTAGGACTACAGCGACTAGAAACATATATACCATATAGGTTTTTTAATTATAAATATATAATTTAAATATATATACAGGTAAATATAGATCTATAGACCTATATTTATCTCTCTAAATAAACATATAAAATTTTTTAAGCTTACAGATTATATCTAAAAACCCCAGGCCTTTTCAGGGAACAGAAATAATAATATTTGTATATATTATTAAAATATATATTATTGAATAATATATATTTATAAATTCACACTGGTATCGCTCTCTCTCCATCCTGATACTCCCAATCTAACATAATTGTTTACTTTCTTTCTATAATTATAGTGCCCTCATTGTACAATAAGAGTCCTTTAACTTATCCTGAATATGTTTGCACATATTGATTGATTAAGATCAATCTTCCTTCATGCAACCAATAGCTCATTACTGCCACTTTTCCCCATACTTAACTTCTAATACTCTCTGCCACCGCTGCTACCACTGTCCCACCCTGTGTAGACCTCCTATCCCTGCTCCAAGATCCACAATCCTGCCTTGGGCCTCCCTCTACTTGGATGCCCTCCCTACCCTGCTAGACTCTGAGACAACATGCTGAGTTGCCTCCAAATGGGGATACTTTCGTCATGCTGGTTAGGTTCCATCATCCTGTGCTGGTCTGTCCCTACCCTGTGGAATTTCTCTTCCCTGACTCAGTTCTAACACCCAGCTTCAGGCACCACGACTCAACCTACCTTCTCTCTACTTCAAGCCTTGACACATACTTGCGTATGGTACTAAAAGTGGCAAAGAAGATATATTACTTAATGATACCTGGACTGAATTATTCAGGAAGGGAAAAAGATAGGAAAGGGGATGAACTATACAGACTTTAAGTAGAAATGGCACTTAATATTCCATTATTTCATTTTTCAACAAACATTTTTCCAAGTGGTTTCTACTGTTTAACTTCCCTATATGTGATATTCATGGGTAATACGGGAGAGAAGGCTCAATAAATTGGTATTACTACTCCAAAGTAGGAAATACTATAACACAGTTAACCATGGGAGCACTGAATGTCAGCAGCTAATTTTCCAGGAATCAGAAATAGACGCTTTAAGGGATTACTTCTTGCACAGAAAAGTGTTGACATAGCAGACCTGTGACAGCTATCTTTAGAAAGGCTTCTTGAAAGGTTGGCCCCTCTGATGACATCTAGAAACTGATTCTCAGTCAATCGTAACCGATGAAGGTAGTTCGCTGTGCCTCGACTGTGCAAACAATATGGTTTATACTGAACACTTACTTTTCTTCTGGGAGTCTGGAATATTCATACATTCTAGGCAGAAGGTGCCTGCATGACCAGCCCCCTCCTGGTCCTGTGGGTCTTTCTAGTGAATCTCTGGATGTGAGGGTCACCTGAAAGCCACCCAACACACTCCTGAACAGAGTTTTTAAATCTGAGTCAAATTTTATCAAGCAAAAACAACATTCAGGGCAGAAATCTGCCCAGAAATGACGGAAGACGCAGCATAAGCAAAAGCATGAAAATGATGATCAGCTTGATGTTGGGGAGCGTGGAGGGATCCACAAATAATTCCTTGTTTCTGAAGCATTAAATTTAAGGAATATGTCAGAAAATATAAGCAGAAGGCAGCTCTCAGAGGTTCTTAAGAAGCATTACTACCTAATACTTAAGGAACCATTCTGAATGAGAAATAAGTAAAATGGAGAAATTCAATGGATATTAGGGAAAGTGAAAGAATAATAGATTTTTATCATAACTTTTGAGTAAAATTATTTATGCTACCTAATATTGGTAAACTCATAATAGTCTGGAAAATCATTAACTATATAGCTATCCGGTATTCTACATTTTAAAAAGCAGAATTACATCTAAGTTCTCTTCAACTTGATAGCTCCTTACAATAGACTATGGTACATTTTTTATCCTATTTATAAATTTTGATAAATATCAGAAGAGGTAATACATTCAGCATTCTTTAATCAATATTAGCACTGTGTTTTTTATGTTTTAGAGTGTTTATCTGTCAGTTTAAAAACAACATTCTAAACTTCAAAATGTAATACATCTACAAAATCAAATTTATCGCTTATGTATTATGTACAATATAGACTTGTCAACAACTTAAAATATAGCATCTGTATGGATGAGGCTATTAAACATTTGCCTTTGAAAAACAAAGTTCTTCATCTTAATTCTTTACTAAACCACCTGGGGAAATAAGGTCAAGAGCAATAGGTTAAATGAAATTCACATGTGGTGAGTTTTTGTTGTTCTTTTATTTGTTTTTTAATGTCCAAAACTTCCCATAGGAGATAATTTAAAAGTGGAACTTTACTAACTGAATTTAACATTAACCATGGAGTGCTTATAATTTTTAAGGCATAAACCTTGTCTTTTGATAAATTTTAAGGCATTTGTTATATCTAATAATATTAAAATGTTATTTTATTTGGATTTTCTGTCATTTTATAAATATTTATTTTTGTCCAAGATATCATTTCCCTAAATGGGATGATGTTTTTGATACTTTAATAAATTTGTTTTGAAAATATTTTATTCACAGTGTTTCTTCTGAATTTATTGAGCCTAATTGTTATGTATCACACTAATCAATAAACAGTTTTGCTGATTTTTAGGACATGTATAAATATGTTTGAGGGAAGTTTCCAAGATTTATCTCAGATAAATTTATATTACAGAACTATCAAATGGCTAATAATATCACACTCAGTGACTTCTCACTCAATAATTTTTCTCACACTGATTTTTATGTGCCTCTGCCTATTTAGTTAATGTGTATTCTTGTCAGTCATACTTGGAATGAGCTATGCATCACAATTCAGAGTAAATAAATAATAAATAATTCTATGGAATTTTCCCCAAAAGCTTTATGTGTTACTTGGAAAAGATATGCTTTGCTTCAAGTAATTAAAATGGAAAAACACTTGCTTGAATCTGAATCTTTGGATTGATATTATCAGCAGGGACATTTTCATTTAGGAGAGAACATTAAGAAAGACACAGCCTACCTTGCAACTTCTATTATGAACAAAGAAATCAGAAAAATAGTTTGGGGGAAGGTAACATAATGCTTTTGAATCAAAATTACAAGTATTACATGATATTGAAAAAATGATGAAATATGTTTTTGAGATATTTAAATAAATTCCTGTCTTAGATACTAGTAAAATATTAAGTGAATAAATACATACAATTAAATATAAAGTTGCTATATACACTTAGCAATGCTGTTGAGGGTCAGTATAAGTCATGTATTTTTTAAATTAAACATTAATTGAATGTGAAATAAATGTATGTTACATTTTAAGATTCCTATGGTTTTAAATGCACAATTTGGTGTAATTCTTATGTATATTAACATTTTCATAAATTTACATAACATTCTGACAAATTTTTTTTTGCAAAACTTTTGATTACATGTTTCTCAAAAGCCTTTATTACCCTTTTATCTCTGATTTATATATCTCTCATTATAAATTTATTAGTGTTTTATATACTGAGTCCATACTGTGGGCCAAGCTCTGTTCTAAGCACTGAGAATACAGAAGCCAACCAAACTGAACAAGCGTGGCTGTCCTGGAGGTCACATTCACATTACAAGGAAATACTCTATAATGCAAGATATGCCTCTTATGAATTCGCTATTTACTTTTGTTTGGATTACTATTAATATTACCTTTTAAAACTCCCTCCTGCATACCATATGTCCTAAAGTAACAACAGTCATTTCATTTTGTTCATTATTCTGTAATGCGGTTGGGGCTTGGCAAGAAAGTTAGGCGCATAAACACACATGGTTGACGGTGGTGGTGGTTTAGTGGGAGCTCAGCCAAGACTGAGGGCCAGTGGCCTTAGTTCCTTTCCCTGTGGCCTGGGCTTCCTCACAGCATGATGGCCTGATTCCAACGGCACACATCAAGAGCAAGAGTCAATCAAAAGCTACATTGTTTTGACGACTAATCTTGGCTATCATATAATATCACTATCACTTTATTATTGTCTCAATGAGGCCATTCAAGGACAAGGGGAGGGGACTTCAACTCTACCGTTTGATGGCAGAGTGACAAGATTCCAAAAGATCATATGGAACTAGAAATACTACTGCAGCCATATTTGAAAAGTGCCTTCGACCACACCACAACTGTAATGTGTGGGAAAACATTACCATATTTCTTGGTATAAATTTTTATAATGTTTATGAAATAATGAATGATACTAAAGATTTGAATTTCTAAAAAAAACAAGGTCTCACATCAAAATAGCCTTTGTAATGGAGGTGTAGGACTCAATACTCAAACACTGTGGTATAATTAAATATAACTGTGGTATTAATAAACTGTGGTATAATTAAATATAAACCTCCATTCCCTATGTTCCATTTTAGTCATTGAAAGGACATGTTTAAATGTTTAAATGTATCAAAACTCTATATGACTTAGGATATGATTGTTTAAATGTACCAAAACTCTATATGAGTAATGGTTTACTATTAGTAGAAATGGTAGCTTGAATAAATCAATCTGAAAGATATTATAATAAAACTTCACAGTCAAAATTACAATAGAATAAATATGAAAGATGTTACATTAATATTAATACATTTGAGAATAAGAGTTAACTCTCAAATTTATGGGTGGGATTTAAAACTAGGTTTATCTTTTATATAGAGATGAATGAAGATGAATATACCCATAAAAATTATACACTTGTGGATTCTATAGTATTTTGTACCACAGATACCGTTTGGCAGTTTCTTATCATTTGGAGATAACATTATCTAGATTGTGGCGAAGTTTGAATCAATTATTTTTCTTTTTGACATACATTTATTGCATGTTTATGATCAAGGGAATCTGTTTCATGGATTCTCAAATATGGCAGGGTTCCAATCTTAAGGATCCTATTATATGGTAAAGGTAGCAAAAAATAGTAATAAAAATAAAAGTTAGAATGGAAGGTATAAGCAATGTAGCATGGGCATAATAGAAAAAGAAAAAATGAATTCTGACCTAGGTGGAAAGAAGAAAAAAAGCTTCTTTATCCATTAAAATCTGAATGTTAGGATCTGAGTGATCCTAACAGGATGAGCCATTTTCAGATAATGATGTGGAATATTTGGAATGAGGAAAAAAAATGACATTTCTTACCAAAGTAACAGTGTGGCTATTGGATATATGAAAAAGTTTAATTGAATAAGGTAAAATAAGAATTTGAATTAAGATGTCTTCTGTGTTAAGGCCACGAAAAGTTTAGTAGCTACCTATTTAAGTAAAGTGCTTATAACAAGGTATAAACTTTTTCTCAAATCCAATCATTCCTCTTCCTTCCTACCATGCTATAAATCCTCTTCTTCCGTGTGGCCTGTGGTCATAGTTTCCTGAAACTGGCCTCCCTGCAACAACTTCTCTTTCCTCTCAGCTAAGTTCTACAGTGAGTAGCCATAATTTGGAAATTAAAAATAAAAAGGATTTACTTCTGAACTCACCGTTACCTGGAGCGTAAAGTTACAGTACTCTCTGCTATGGTTCCATTTCATTTTCTGCAACTGTGTACCTCCCTCCCCTCCCCACAATCCCCAAACCACCACTAATATACACATACTATAATATATTAATAGCCATGACAGAACACCACAAATTGTTTTTTCTTATTTCTTTGCACATGTTATGGCTCTTTCCTCTTATTTTAATGCTATTTCTCTCCTCTATCTGGCAATTTCCTATTCTAATATATCCCACTCTTTAATTTTTTTTTTTTGTCAAAACCATACATGGGTTGCTTCCTCCTATAGAACTTTACACCTGTATAATTACAGTTATCATATTTTAAATTCTGCAAGGATGGAATGCTATTCAATTTGTCTTTTCATCTCACATGTCAGACAGAGTAGGGGTTTTCTTCTGACCCTAAATGCAAAGCTTTTTATGGCTTCATGCCATATTACCTGTCGAGAAAAGGAAAACATGAGAAGCATTTATCAAGTGACTAAACATAATTTGAAACAAGCTAGGTTACAAAAAGGTAATAAAATATCATCTTAAAAAAACTTTGACTCTATCCATCATTGTAAAGGCATGTTTACAAGCATAGATATTAATGAGAGATTGTAGAATTGATTGAGAGACCTAAATTGCACTATAAAAATAATTTACTAGTATCTGTTTAAAGCAAACATTGCTTATATATGGATTTCTGCTATGTAATTAGCCAAGTTCCTTAGAATTGGAATTAAGGATGGTAAATGATAATGCTTGACTTTTCCAAATTCATTAGACTCATGCACCTCTCTTTCTTCAACACTTTGGTGACATTACTCTTATCCGTGAATAGAATGTTGTGAATGAATTACCACTTATAGTCAAAGAAATATAGTTTAGGCAAAGAAAATATGATTTGACTTCAAGCCACAAACTGTTAAGTGTCTAGACTCTACATAGATCTATTCCCTCATCAATTTCAGTTTATAAAACATACTCATCATTGAATTTTTATGTCTAGGCAGACTCTTGTAATCTTTAAAAGGATTACATTAGTGATTGAGCCTGTTCGTATGTATGCCAATAGGGATATATTCAGCTATATACAATTTTGTACTTATTTGAGCAGAATCAAAAATCTGCAAACAACATACAGCACCCAAACTGCAATATTGGAGCTTGAAAATTGAACACATGGATACTATACTGAGTCATCAAGGCATATTTTAAAAATATGTAGCAAAAACATTGTGCTTAATCCTCAACTTACTAAAGGTTTTCAAACTGGATGTATAAACAAATACAGCAAATTATAAGGTAATTTTAATGTATGTATCATTCAATTAAGAGCCACAGATAATAGTCTGGGTAACACATTAAAGGGTGAAGGTAGTCAGCACCTTACAACATATGGTTTTCACTTTCACAGGACAAAAATCTAGGTATGCTCTGCTTTAGTCCCTAAATCATTTTCTGATGGAATATCAGTAAAACTGGCCTGAGTTTTTGACTTTTACAACAATGTGCAAACACTTCTAATAAGAGCAACCATGATCATTAAAAATTACTATGATGTCTTTAATTTGATGGAAATAAAGTAAAAGTTAATGTTTTATACAGGAATAATAATTATATGGCTTGTCTAGTCTAGACTATATTGCCATAGTTACTGATTCATGATTAATTCAGTGCTTATGAACTCAGCAAAGCAAAGGCGGTAATTTCTGGGAAAAGAAGGGAGGAGAGGCAAACATTTGGAAGCAACTGAAATTTTAACTTATATTTCCAATAATGTTTCTTTATAAATCTTTATAAATCCCCATGAAAATATATTTAAGTTTGGATAGAATATAATGAGAGATCATTTATCGAGTTCTAATAACTTCTGTATTTATTTTCACATTCAAACGGATAATCCTCTTTTGAAATATAGTAGAATGCATGAATACCATGAACAGAGTATCTCTTCTAAATACAAGCTTTACTATCAGCAAATTTATTACTGGAGGAAACGTGACAGCAGGAATGCTGAGAAGACATCGGGTTTTCTCCTCCACTAAGTTTGAGCTGCCATTATGAAGTATCTTGGAATCTTGGTAAAGAGAAATGTTGTTTGAAAATGGGGCTAAGAAGACCAGATCATCCTCAGGGCTGGCCTAGGTAGAGCTGACACCACAGAATACAAAAGGATGTGATAATTTTGGGGATGATTGGAATTGACTTCATTTAAGATCGTAAAATTTCCCTAAATCTTTTTGAAATAAAACTAATTCAGTTAGACTACATACAATAAAATGTCCCCATTTAAGCACATATTTTAGTGAGTAAGCACACGCAAACCATAGAAGACTAGCATCACCCCAAAATTTTCCTGTATTCCTTCCCAGTCATCTTAACTCCATACAACCAACCTTAGGAAACCACTCATCTGCTTTTCCCCCAACTTTCTAATCTAAATTAGATTTCTCTTTTCTAGAGTTTCAAATAAAAGCAACCATCGGATATGTTCTTGATATCCAAATAAAGGTCCTATGAGATTTCTTTACAAGTCTCTTTGGAACTCATGTTTTCATTTCTCCTGGGCAAATACCTAGATTGCTACGTTTTATTATATATGAGTTTTGTTATTTAATAAACCACCAAAAATGTTTTACAATGTAATTGTAGAATTTTATATTTCCTCCAGCAAGGAACGAGAGTTTTAGTTGCTCCGCAGCCTCATCAACACTTGGCATTGTCAGTTTTTTACAATTATAACCATGCTAATGAATATGTATTTGTATGTAATTGTGGATTTAATTTGTATTTCCCTGATGACAAGTGATGTTGAGTATTTTTACGTACATTTTGTCCATTTATGTATCTTTTTTGTGAGACATCTGTTTAAATCCCTGGCTTATTTTGTAGTGTATTATTCATTTCCTTTTAAGTTGTAACAGTTTTTTTCAAAAGTATTCATCATTCAAATTCAAAACTCGATATATGCATTGTGAATATCTTCTTATGGCCCAAGGCTTGCCTTTTTATTTACTTCATTGGCTCTTTTAAATAGTATACATTTGTCATTTTGATGAAGTTCAATTAATCAATTATTCTCATGTTCCTATTTTGTAATGTACTAAGAAATCTTTGCTTAGGCCAAAGCCTTGTAGTTTTTCTTCTAGATTTTCTTCTAAAATTTCATTTTATCTTAGTTTTAGTTGTAGCTTTTATGTTTAGGTAGTTCTGTGACTCATTGTGAGTTAATTTGTATGTTTGACATAACATAAGGATCAAAGTTAATTTTTCCCCATATAGATATGTTTGTTCCAGTATCATTTATTTAAGACTCTTTTTTCCCCATAAAAGCACCTTGGTAACATTTGCAAATTAATAAACCATATATGAGTGGATCTATTTCATTTATTTACAGCTATAGACTTACATCAGTACTGTACTTTTTTGATTGCAGTATTGGCTTTATAATAGGTAATACATTTCAAAATCAGGTAGTCAGGCCCTCCAAATGTGTTCATATTTTCAAGATGGTTTTGTTTACACAAGGTACTATGTATTTCCATACAAATTTTAGAATCATCATATAATTTCT
This sequence comes from Lepilemur ruficaudatus, assembly GCA_963574885.1. NCBI lineage: Eukaryota > Metazoa > Chordata > Mammalia > Primates > Lepilemuridae > Lepilemur > Lepilemur ruficaudatus. Next base: position 30,546 of record CAUYRT010009300.1, on the reverse strand, counting down.
ACATAAAATCCCTGTGGAAGGTATGATTGAAATTATAGTGAATTTATAGGTCAGTTGAGGATAATTTTCAGTAAAGATAATGAACTCAGTATAGGTCTCCATTTATTTAGGTATTCTTTAATTTCTGTCAGCTGTGTTTTGTAATTTTCGGAGTATTTTTAAAATTTATTCCTAATTACTTTATATTTTTGAATGCTATTGTAAAGGTTTTTAAAAAAATTTCCATTTCCAATTGTTTCTTGCTAATATATATATATAAATATAAGTGAATTTTTATTGACCTGAATCATGCAATCTTGCTAAACTGACTTACTAGTCTAGTAGCTTTTTTGTAGCTACTAGACTATATATATATATATATATGTGTGTATATATATATACACATATCTATACTAGTATATATTTGGATTTTCAATGTACATATTCCTGTTGTCCACCTGTAAAGAAGATGAATTCTTTTCTAATTTTTAAGAATTTTATTTATTTTCCTCACATTTGGCAGTGGCTTGAATCTCTAGCACAATGTTCATTTGAAATGGTGAAAATGGACAGCAAAGTCACACAATAAAACCAAGCTGTATGGAACCAGAACCTATACTCTAAATCTTATTCTACACCGAACAATAAGAGAGCTAACAATACAATTCCATGGGAGTTCAAAAGAGAGACACGTTGGCCTCTGAGCCAACCTTTAAAACGAAGGTCAAACTTTGCCAAACATAATTATGATGGAATAGAGGCAGGGAAATATTGTTCATTTGTCATTTTACTGACATATGTCAGTAAAATAAAACTTAAAAGCAGAAAAGAAACTTAGTAGTTATCTAGTATAATTCACTCTTTTAAATTAAGAATATGGGATACAGAAATGATAATAATTGATTCCAAAAAGGTCACACAGCTCATTACGGAGAAGTCTCAGTATAAAACCTATCTCTCCTGATTTCTGCTCCATAGCCCTTACTATAAAACCACCTGCTTTGCATACACATGGACATAGTAATTCTGCCTTCCTAGTTATTCAGTGCCCATTCTGTGTGGATACTCTTTGATGGGAGTTAATAAACAAGATAAAGAACCTCAACCCTCAATTGCCCATTTTAATAATGCCTTCAACTTTCCTTTTCCCTAGACTTCCTCATCATTGGTCTTCAAATTTTTCTCTTTCCAGATATTGGACCAATCAGCCAAACCATTTGTCACTATATGTGTCTTTATATGTTCTTACCTTGGGGTACTTCTCTTTCTACATGAAATGATAACCAAGCATACCACCTAAAGCTTTGCCCACTGAGAGAATTCCCCTTACTGCGGTCTTTCAGTGGGTCTGAAATACGCCAGAAGATCATTCTAAGCCTGTGTTCACGTACTGAGATAACCTATTTGTGAACAAAGCTTTTTCTCTTCCTGCTCTGTCATCCGGTGAAATACTTTACTTCACTCCCTGTGGCAATAGCTGAGAGGTGAAGGAGAGACATCAGTCTAACAGTGGTAAATGCCTTGTGGAGTTGGGACCACATGCTTGTGCCACTTTCTTGTGCCTCTGTCTCTGCTTTTGCCCGATCCTAGTTGAACCACATTCGTCTTACAAAGAATGGCTTCTGAACCCTCTTAATCGTGATTTGGTGGATCTGGCAGACTCAGCTCATGAAGGATGAGTAGTTCTAGCAGCATGGTCATTTCTTGTCCTATAGCCAAGAGCTTTATCTACTGCCAGACTCCAGTAGAATTCTAGGAGCTGTTTTTAGAGTGGTCCATAATTCTCTATGGCAGGTGGTTTTGCCTTGTTCCAGAACTGTAGGGGTCTATGTTGTGATATTGCTATTGAAGTGTGACATAAAGTACACACTGCATATTTCCCCATTACTTATTCTCTAACATTATAGAATCTGCTGAGATGTATAGCACAAGGTGTAGTGCCACTTATGCTTGAGCCTATACCTGCTTGGAGCCCGATACCAAACCGGCAGCTTTCATGTGTACTAGTGAATGAGTTGGAGCAATATTCCAAAGTATGGAAGATATTATCTCCAGAAACGAAGAAGCCTGCCAGGAATATGCTTCTTTCTTGATAATGGGAGATGTGAAAATGTAATAAATTTATTTAATGTGGAGGGCATGTTCTAAACTACTGAACCCCTAAAAATATCACTTATATGTTGAGTTCCCCAAATCTTCATAGGGTTATGTTACACCCTGTGAACCTATGTTGTTTACCAAGGTCTCCAATATACTTGCAACTTCTTACCCATCCATACAGTTTAATTAAAATTATATGATTGATATACTGATACAGTGTGATATGCTATGCCCAAAAAGTGTAAGTCCTGTTGGAATATATTATGACCAAAGGACAAGATCATAAGCAGTACAGCTGTCTTACACAAGTGAATCTCAACTATTTCTGATCCACTTTCCTAATAGAGGTAGAAGAGTGTAAACTTGTGGATTATAATTTTTAAATCAAAAAGACTCATATGTAGTTGATGCTGTGTTAATCTGTTTGACCTACAGAATCACAACTGGTTGGGAAGCTACGATGGAGGTATTACTGAGTAAAGCTTATAATACCCATTGTCATCTCCAGCATCCATCTGATTTTTGCAGGGAAAGTCTAGGGAATTTTATGAGGATATCACATGCACCACTACCCCCCTGTGTAGTCTTTAGGAGTGGCTCTAATTTCTGCCATTCTCCTGAGATGCAGTATAGTTTTTTTTATTTATTCTTTGGAATTGGTGGAGCAGAGGTAGATTCAGAGGCTTCCATTTGGCCTTCCTAGCTATGATGAATCTTAATGCATAGACAAAGAATCAATGTAGGGGTTTTGACAGCTACTAAGTATGTCTATTCCAAATAAATGTTCAAGAAGGAAGGTCATAACTACACCCCTCTCCCTACCCTGAATGAAAGACTACGATGATGCTTCAACCCTCTGATTAGCAATAGACCTGGTATCCAACAGTTCTCCATATGTTTGGGTATCATCCTTCCCCCAGTGTATGGTTACCTGAGTAAGTGTATGTAGGTAGAGTCATTTCTTTAAGCATTTGCTGTAGCATTGCAGAGTTCTTCCTTTTAAAGACCTGATATCTGCTTCAGTTGATGGAGTCAGGGTTTATAAATAGGCTCAGGTTCACAAATGTGGCAAAGGATCATGACTTTTATTGAGATAACAGGCTTCAGTTTCATGGTTATCCCTTTCTTACTTATTTATTTTTTATTGTATAAATTGAACAATAACCTCATTGGCTGTCAAACTTTCTTGATCCTAGAGACACTATGATCTATTAACCACATCCATATTTCTTTGCAATCAGACCTTCTTGGATTCTATTCCAGCCTTGTCTCTCATTAGGACAATTATAACCCTACTTGTTTCTGATAGTTAAATGCTTCTTCTTATGGGGGTATAGGGAGTCTGCAATTTCCATTGCTACCATGACTATAAAAGCATCTACTGCCATCAACCCTGTATACAAGAGACAGAAACCATTGAAGTCTATAGTGATTCTGGTGTTCCTCTCACCAGCACATTCTGTACCATTTTGGCCAATGGAATGTCCTTCAAATCCTTCTGCAGAACATAGGTAACTAGTAGAATTTTCAGTCTTATGTATCATATTCACTCTAGCATGACTACTTCTTCAAAACTTTTGATCCTTTTTTATAGTGTCTGCCACAGACATTTCCATTTAATTTAGTGTGAGCCATTCCTTTCTCCATGCTTCTAACCTCTCTCTGATCCAGCCTCATGTTCCAGCACCCTTGATCCATCATATTTAGAATCCAGACTCATATGTGCCATCTGGTACATAACAGCTAGGGGGCCTGCAGGTCCTTGGCAGTGTAGTTCTTGTCCTACCTTAGCATGCCCAGAACTTCCCTGGGAATGTTGTGACTTAGTCCTAGTAATTGGTGGTCAGCCATGAGGGGAGGTGTGGATTGATCCTCAAGGGTACACATGTTGAAAGGCAGAGGGTTCCCCTATAATGTAATCTTAGGGTGGGAACCCTGTGGGCCACATGTGGCCCTCCAGATCCTTGAGTGTGGCCCCTCTGCCAAATCCAAACTTTGGCACAGCTACATAACTGCTGTAAAATTTGGATTTGGTCAAAATGCTGCACTCAAGGATCCAAAAGGCCACATGTGGCCTTAAGGCTACAAGTTCCCCACCCCTGTGTGAAGGTCAAGGTTTTTTTTTTTTTTGAGTGTGAGAAAACAGATGTCCCCATGACAAGTCTCAATATCTCATTCTTTCCCAAGCATTGCTTGGCAGAGATAACTTTGGGCAGGTTAGAAACGGCTAAGAATAAATCTCCCCCGAACTTTGCTACTCACATAACTAGGTCTTGGTCCTATTCATTAGATTTCTTTTCCCTCACTTCCCTGGAACTCTACTATTCTTCATAATTAAGTCATGAAATTCTTCCTTTGATTGTTTTTGCCTTCTGGCTGTAGGAGATAAGAGTCTCTTTTTATGCTACCAAAGAAGACTTCTTCTTTTCACACTTACTTTCATTCAGTGATTAATCACCTACTTTTTATTGTCTTCCTCCAGTACATAAATGGCACCCAGCAAGAGTTATCAGTATACTATTGTTCTTATAATTTGTAGTTCCAAGGAACCTTTTAAAGACCCAAAATATTATACCTGCTACTGCATATCTATATTATCTCAGTTCACTACTGGTAAAATTTAACAGTTGCATTGCAGCAGCCTATAACCAGTGGGGTCTTACTTTGTACTTGAGTGTGAAATGGTCCAATTCCAAAATCTTATTTGAGAGCCTTCTTTGGACCATTTCTGGTATGAACAGTTTTATGATGATTAGCCTGGGAAACAAATTTTGAGGCAGAGAATTGGATATTGAAAATTTATTAGAAACTACCCTCAGGGTCAACATCTGTAGAGAAGTGGAGGAAGTGGAATTGGGCAGAGAGAAGAATTGGACTGTTATGTAGCTGTGCCAAAGATCTCAGTTGATCCTGTGGGAGCTCTGGAGACAGGACAACACTTTAGAATTTCTCCAACTTGAGGCAAGGACACAAAGTGTTTATATTTCCATATAAATTAGTCACTGGATGCATGCTGACTTCTAGAAGAGAGACGTGACCTTGGAAAAATATATGCTTTTCAGTGGAGAACAATTTCCTGGTAGGGAACCATCTAAGGGCCATCAGTAGCCAATAATCCCAGCAGCTGGGAAAAGGAGTGCCTCAGTTTAGAAGGGGAATCTAGGTAGCATACTCCACTACTCCAATAAGCAGACATACATTTTAAGTGAGATTAACATGACATAAATAAGATTATACCTTGTCGTTTACTTCTAGTATATTATATATTGCTAGTATTAGTATAAAATGTCACCAGAAATATGTGAAGTGCCATTACATATAAATTCATATGTGTATAGATAATCCATCATAAGTTAGATGGGTCTTATCTGTTTATATTTTTCAAATAGCCTGGAAATATTATATAACATATATGTTATATTTACATACAATTTTATAGATAATTATGTCAAATTACACTATATAAATCATTAAAATAATTGTGTAAAAATATAATAATGATTCTAATTGTTATTATAATAAAAACTGATATTGAAAATGGAAAGAAGGGAAAGAAGAAATCTCACAAAGACGTGAAACATTATTTATAGTTTTCAATACAAGAAAAAAGGCAGAAATAATTCATGGTAGCCAAAGGGTTTGAAAAGAATAGAATTTTACAAATACTTTGGAGAAAAGGGAGCACGAGATGTAAGAAAGGAACATTAATAAGTAAAAAGACTGGTAAGTTAATGATGATTCTGAAGAGCCCATGCTATTGAGCTCGTTTTGAAAAATTCATACTGGAAAGATATAAAGGAATGGAAAGCTTTGGATTATTTAGTAATAATCATGCAGACACTGGAAAGTTGCTTATAAAATAAAAAAAATGTGGAGAATATCTCTTTTATAGAAGAAATGAGAGTTAATTTAAATAAAAATATTAGTAACTGGTCTTAGGTTTTTTCCTCTATTTTAGTGTTAAGTAATTTGTAAGGTCTGTACTTCTCATCTCCTCATGTTTGGATTTTGATGTTGACTCTTAGGGTGTTTCTTTTTAACAGTGAATTCTCCTCCTCTGAGTTGGAAGAGACAACTATTCTCCCCAGACAGATGACTTCTTCCCTCTGGTAGGCAGCCTAGTAGTTGACTTCCCCACTGCAAAAATGTCAGAAATCCTCTCTGTCTTAGATAACCTGTATCTACCCATCCCTGACACTGCCTTCAAGCAATAGTTACAGGCAAATATAACATTAAGCTCTCTAGAATGAAAACATGATATATATGTAAATGAATAATCTTGATCTAGTTATTTTCTTTCCAGTAATCATATCTGTTTTCAAGAGACCTACATTTTATAAAGTAAACACTATCTCTGTAAGAGTTCAGTCTATTTTCTACTCTGGATTTAGACTTAAAGTTCAAACAAAACCTTACCTGAAGAAAAGGTGAAACAATCAAATGTTCTTCGACTATTAATAATATGCTCAGGTTTAAAAAATAAGTTCTTTCTCCCTCCTTCCCCTGTAAGGTGGTCACTGCCTGTTTTAACATTATTACCACACCCAATGTTGAGTCTCAATGAAATGTTTTTCTACAGGGCTTATTTTAAATTTATTTTAAATCTATTTTTATTATACAATGTGACAGGAAAAAATTCAATTCATGACCATTCATATATGCTCCTTCTCACCTGCCCGCTAGAGTTCTCCTTTCCTGGAGTGACTCCTGGGCTATCTCTATGCACAACACAATAAAGAGTAACAGGCTAAATTTGTGAAACCAGAAAGGCCAACAGGATTGACAATGAGAAAACAGACAACGCCTGGAAAAGTAAGGATGTTATGAGTGGCATTGTGTCCTCCCCCAAACGCATCCTTTGAAGTCTCAACCCCCAGTACTTCACAATATTACCGTATTTGGAGATAAGGCCTTAACGGAGGTAATTAGGTTAAAATAAAGTCGTTAGGGTGGACCTTAATTCCATATGACTGGTGTCCTTATATGAAGCTATTAGGACACAGATATACATAGAGGGAACACCATGCAAAGACACAGAGGGAAGACAGCCATTGACATGGAAAGAGACTGCAGAAGAAATTAACCCTGCCAACACCCTGATCTCAGATTTCTAGCCTCCAGAATTGTGAGAAAATAAGTTTCTATTATTTACGCCACCTACTCTGTAGTAGTGCTTTAGTAGGACAGCCTCAGCAAACTAATACGGAAGGAGAAATTCAAGATTACCTAATATGGTTGTGGTCTTAGTTGGGGGGGGATGGGGAGTTGGGGAGGGGGTGGGAACTTGGGGGAGACTAGAAGGAGGAAAAACTGAAAACTTCAAAGGCAGCTGCCTTGTGGTGTAGAGTTTAGAACAAAGTTGAAGAAAGAAGATTTTTAAAGCAGTTTGACATGTGTTAGGTATGTAATCCTTGTTGGGGTTGTTTTGTTGTTTTTTTGAGAGGAAGGTTTCAGTAAAAATTTACTTTTAAATTATTTTTGTATATCAAATGATAAATGTACTTTTAGCTGATACTGAGATTAGAAAAACCACCAAGCTGCTTAATTTTATATGTATTACTAATACTTATAGCTGAGTTCCTATTAGAGGTCAAAGCTTTAAGTATTTTACCTCTAATCATCACAAAGAAATGTATTCTTATTCCTATGCCAATAGAGGTGAAACAACTTGTCCATGTTTACCCAAAAATTAAATTCCAGAGCTGAAATTTAACCTGGACGAATCTGATCATAACAATAGAGTTCTTTCTAGATTATTCCACACAGTTTCTCAAAGCTATTTCAAGGACATTTTGGAAGCAGGTGGAGGTTGCAGCTGACAGTTTTTGCCTTGCCAAGATACCTTTTCTGGACTGATATCACCCATCTCCCAGGTCCTGTGAGTGTCGGCTGCTAACAGTTGTAGTTATGCTCTTCTCCTTAGACTTGCCCTCAGGAAATGGGAGACATTTTGCTTCAGGATGAGATGGACATTCCTGGGCTAGAATTCCACATGAGATGAAACTTAGGCTAGATTTTATCTGCATGTACATCTTTGTAGGCTTCTTCCCCTCTCCTACTTTTCTTACTCCCTTATATGTTTTCGCCTAAGAACAGTACTTTAATTAGTCACTAGCACAAGAATCCCTATCCAGGAGCAAGCTTCTAGGAAAACTGACCTATGATTGGGTTGTTGTAACTAGCTAAATAGTAATATGATTCACACTAATTATGGGTAAATATATAATGTTCAACAACAAGAAAAAAACCCTAGCATCTTTTCGATGTGTATTAAAATGTGCATGCCATCACAGAGAAATGATAGTTGAAAAAGACACAGTCTGGAAAAAAATTGTTTATTAGGATCTACAATATTATAAAGGTAATTAAATGCAATTTTTAGCATAGATCTGTGCAGTTTTTGACAACGCACATTGCGTAGTATATAAACGTCACAAGTTTTTATGTCAGGACTATTTTTGGTTGCAAGTGACAGAACCTCAATTCAAATGAGACCAGTTCAAAAGGAAATCTTTGGCCTTTGTGTCTGTGAAATTCAAGAGCAAAGTTCACTTTAGACATAGATGGACCTAAGGGTCTCGGTTTCTTCCTCTCCATCCCTTGACTTTATTTGGCTTTATTCTACATATATGTTAATTAAAGATGCCTGTGTAGAGGTAATTTTTCTTTTTTAATGCCCAGGAAAGACTCAAAGTGGTTTTGCCTAGATCATTTGCAAGTTTTGAAATGATTACCCTGTCCTGGGTATGTGGTATGCTCACTGAACAAACTGAGAAATGTGTCTACCACTGTGCTGGGAAAGGCAGATATATGATGGATAGTATGACAACGGACACATGGAGGAGGGAGATGTTCCCAATAAAGTCATGAAAAAAGATGTGTAAATGTGTATTAGACAGACAAAAACTATTTCTACAGTAGTCTACTAGTGATAATATTAGTGTAACATGAGAGAGGTAGTGAGGTCCAATTTGCTTGAGAAATATTGAATTAATCAAATTAGGATGCATTTGTTACTGTAAGACTCTTCAATTCCTTTAGATTTCCATGATGGAGATATATTATACATTGTTTTCCTAAATGTATTTGACCTTGGGACCTATTTTTCATGAAGTATTTTATGAAATCCTGACAGACTTGGGTTCTAAGTCAGATGCCTCTACTTATTAGCTACATAACTTTGGAAAATTAGTTAAATTTTCTGGGCCTCAGTTACCTCAGGTGTAAAACTGGAATAACTAAAGGTTTTTAACAGACATTATGAGGATTAAAAAATATATATTATAGATGCCTGCCTCTATGAAAGTAGTTTGTGTTGGACCAAATTGTATCAACTTGGAGACCCATTAAATGCCTCTCCAAAGTGCTAAATTGTTTTCCAAAAATGGGATTTTTTGTTGTTGTTGTTTTTGGTTTTTTAATAAGACCATGAAAGGCAAATATAGTATTTATGAGGAATATTTTATGGATTGGGTATAGGTTGAATTGGACTTGAGATGACAAGAAAAACAGGAGCCCGAGATATGGAGGGCAGTTGAAAGGTTATTGTAATAAACTGTGAATTGATGGGTACCTGAACCCAGGGAACATAAGGCAAAGACCTGCAATTATTAAGGGGAAAAAAAGCCATGAAACTTTTAGAATTAAAAAACTTTTGGAATGACCCAATTGAGCAGTTCACCATGAGAATTTTATCTTCCAAATAGTCTATTCAATTGAATGATGGTGAGTGCTAAAATTTGTGCAAGGTGTCCTCTTTCCCCTAGGTTAATAAAACACTAGAAAGCGCAACAGAATTTTAACAGTTTAATCATCAATAAAATCTTCCTTTGTATACAATTATTCATTTTGTACAGTTTGCACTCTGCTAATGGAGTATGATATAGATTAGGATTTTACTTCCCATGTTGAACACTTCAGAATAGTTCTATTTTAGTGTATGGACTTAGACAAAATGGCATATGCAGTAATGATTGTGCTTGAGACAATACTGTAAAATTAATTAGTCTGTTTTAAAATATTTAGCAGAATGACCATACAAAAAGTAAAGATTCCTCAAATATAAAATAAATATCCAGGATTAGAGGTAGAAATTAATAAAAAAGGAATTTAATATCTGAGAACCATTGCCATTGATTAATAGGATTTACAAAGATCAAATTTTACTTATATTTGGATCATTTGTATTAGTTATAAGAATATACTAAAAATAGCTTTTTAAAATTCTCAGAATTATTAATGCAATCTTGACTTATCTTAAAATATGATAGGATTAAGTATTTTCCTTAAGTTCACTAATAAGGAAGGATAAAAAGGAATAAAAACACCGCTCTGAATTACAGAACACTACTACTTTCACAATTAGTTTTTAAATTATTGCTCTCTTAGGCAAGACACTGTTAGTTGTAAAAGAAGAAAAATAAAACCTTGAGCTAACTTAAGCAATTAAAGTGAATGTCAAGGAATCAAAGGAAGAAATAGCAAAAAACAAAGGTTCCAGATGGGCAGAAACCTGAACAATTTTATAGTTTGTGAAACTACACCATAAAGGTGACTGAGTTCCACCTGTAACTTGCTGTACCTATCTGTGTTTTATGTGAGGGAGGTAATGAAATTGGCCCAACTTGGGTTATACGTCAACCTTAATTCAATCATCTGTGTTCAAAACCCAGGGTCTTGTCAAAAAGGGATCCATTTGCCACTTCTCATAGAAGAGGCTCTGGCAGAACCCCAGTAGGTGACTAGGACATTTGCTAAACCCAATACACTAAATCAACTACAGCTTCATCTTTGAAAAAAGTTAGCAGAAAAAATATACATGAATATCATATGCTTAAAAAGACCTTGATCTTAACACTTCCTGTGTTTTCCTAGGTAAACTTGATAGAGTAAATGTATTTACCTAGGAATCACTTTCAGCAGTTTCTGTTTGGAACAAGAAACAAGATATAGTACAGTGTTTTGTACTGGAAACCTGTTGTTTGTGTTGATTAGTTACCAGAGCTATTTTTTTTTTTTAATTTTTAAATGTAATCTTACATGAAATCCCAATTTTATGGGATTGCTTACTTTAATTCTCTATTTGCCTCTTATAATGGCTCTTGAAGTTCCCTTCCAGAGACCCAACCAAGGGGTCAGAGTTTTATAAAATGCTTACTCCAGCACATACTAATACTAAGACTAAGTTTAAATCATTTAAATTCCCAAATCTTCATTTCTTCAGCTGAAAACTGTAGATAACATAGATGCCATCTAACTTACAAGGTTAATGTATTAAATGAGACCAGTCACCTGTAGCAAACCATGCAATGTTGTGCACTGCTAATTGATGCTGTACTTGCGATCTATTTCCTTGTCCTCTGAGGAAAACATCTAGGCTGCCAGTTCCTCTAAGAGCCTCTTCAATTCCCCACTGACCACATGCTCAATGATTTCAATAGTTCTCTCTCCTTTTAAATAATCATGTTCACCTCCAAGGATATATTAGTCAGTGACAACCTGTATCCTAACAAAACACCAACTATTCAATTATTTTGACATCATATAGCTTACTCCAAATGTGCTAGTAGTGATCATTTATCTTGTTCTGTGGTCTTAGAAGAGTGGGAAGAATAAGCATAAGCAGAGAGGAAAGAGCTTAAATCACTGATTTGACCACATCCTAGGAGCTTGTGCAACCCAAATGTCAGTTAGCAAACTCAGCCTCCCTTTAAGACTAGTCTGAGAATTGCTCATGATGATACAGTGGAGCACCCAGGCGAAATAAATTTTGAGGAGACAAAAGCACCCTCTTGATAATATTCACTCAAGTAAGATTATAAACCACGAAATGAGTGGCAGACAGAAACTGCTTAAGTTGAGGCATACATTTGCACTCTATTTTGGATGCTGGTACTCTGACAACATATTTTAAGTTCATTATACTTTGTTTTTTTTTAAATTCTCATTCACTTGTGTGAAAGCTGCTCTTCTCAAGACTGAAGCTTTCCTGTAGTAACATTGTCTGTTTAGATTTGAAGCCACTAGGGCCTGGCACATATGGCTAGAATACTCTATTTTTAAAGATACATTGTGTCTGTTAATACAAAGGCCATGATGTAGATTTTTGCACTTAGCATCAGCAGGAGAATGTGGAACTGTTCCTTGCAGATCTTGGCTCCATCAGCAAATAAATTAAAATAAACTGGAGGCTTGAAATAGAAATAATCCTCCTTCCAAGTGTTTCATTTAGAGAATGACATCCTGTTTTCTTCAGAATATCATGGGTGATTCTGCATATGAATGAATTTGGGAAGAGAAAAGGCCCAGCAAAGGAAACACACAAAATAACTTTTAGAATTTTAGCCTTCAGTAATAAAAATAAGCAAAGATGCTTTTCCATTTAAAGTGTGAAGGGTAAAAGGAAATCTGAAACTTAGTTACATAAAGTTTTAGAGTTTTATAAAAATTTGTGACAGCAAATGGTAAGCTAAATTCTTCCTAGAAGAGAATATATTAATAGTATATCTTTCGGGCAATTTATCATTTATTTTAAAAAGAAAATTTGACACAATTTGGCTATTAGTTACAGAAGTCAGAAAGGCTTTCTGACTGCAGTTATAAGTGAAAAGGTATGTCTCAAAAATGCCTGAACATTTCTAGACATTTCTGAACATCATTCACCCAGAAATACTTCGATTAGACTCTCCATTGAGCCTGAAGGGGCTTTAACTGATATCCAGAGTAAATGTTGTTAATGTCATAGAAAGTCTTAATTGTTAATAAAACACCATTACTTTAAAAAAAAAAAAGTACAGAGAGAGTACAGTAACATATGAAGTTGAAAAATATATTTTCAGTTCATAATCTTAAATACATATACGTGTGTGTGTATGTGTGTATCTCTTAAATTATGTTACTGCTAAAATTGACCCAGCAGTTACAGCAATCTTGGCCCCTAGAGCCCTTGTGTTTGATTTTATTACTATTCTCCATTTAAAAGGAATTAGGAGCTTAGTTGAATCCCTGTCTTGGGTAAAGAAAAGATCAGGAAGACTCTCTTGTATCTTTATATTACCTAGAATAAAAGGATTTTTTCAGACTTAATGTACTTTCAGGAAGCTGTGTGAAAGCTCACACTGGAAATGTCATGGCAATTTTTGTATTAAGGTGACGATAATAATTAATGATATTTGTAACATGTTGGGTCTGTAAAAGCTGAGCATTTATGTGAAATTTGTGTGCAAGATTGGCCTGATGCTCATCAAACTATTTTCCTTTGCTAGAGCACAGTTAAATTACATTTTCTAGCCCTTTTGGTTATAGGTGGGGTCATATGACTCATTCCCACCAATGAATTGTGAATAAAAGTGATGTCACATCTGGTGTGAGGCAATTAAGAGCTGCACCTCAATTTATTTCCCTGTTCTGTTGACTGGATGTTACCATTTTGAATTTGAAGCCATGTATTACAGATGGCCAAGCTTAAGTTATACTGGGTCTATGAATGACTACATAGATTTTAACCTTTTTTTTCCCATCCCTGAGGACAATGTTGTTCTTTGACATAAATGAGCAATGAACATTTATGTTGTTAATCCTCTAAGGTCTGAGGGTTGTGTATTACATAGCTAATATTACTCATTCTGAATAGTACATACCCAAAATACATAATAAAAAATAATCAAAAGTTGGGGGTTGCAGGGCTGAGGACTAAAAAAAAAAAAAAAAAAAAAAGGAAAAAATAATCAAAAGTAATTATGATACAAAGTAAGGTATAAAAAACAGAGGGTGTAGGGAGGAACCACTAAATTCAGGGAACTGAATACAATAGTTGCTTTAGAAGCAATATCAACTATACTAGGGAAAGGAAGAACCTAATGGCTACTGATAGTAACAATTAGATATAACAGTTTGTACTAGGGTCCAACAGTTAATCAGCTTGGTTGTCATAAACAGTTACCAAATAGAAAAAAATGTTTATATGTTATGATCAAAGTGTTTCTTCAGCCAAATGTCTTAAAAGGAGAGAGCTGATAGGGAAGATATAAGTCCTTTCCTCTTACGAGATGAATTTTCTAAATGATACTATTAATTATCATAAAATAATAATGAGAAATGCATAAATTTTTAACAGGACTGGCAGAAGAGGTCAACATATCATGATTTTAGGACAATGGATTTTGTAATGCTGGTAAAACAAGATTTTAAGTGAATGGTATATATTTTGGCACTCAAATTAAGTTTAAAAACATAAAAAACCAATATGAATGATCAAACAAGAACCCTAATTAAAACATTAATTAATTAATTTGACAAATATTTCTCTATTTATTGAGCATTAACTGGTTGTGAGACTCTATTATCTGTGTGTGGGATATGAAAGTGGTGCCTACACATACATTTTAATAAGTTTAACATGAAAATGAACTTCAGCCTGATGGTGTCTCGGATTTGAATCTCCAAAGGAAAATAATCCTAATCCTGTATCTTGATCAATAGTTAATAGATGGAAACTCAGATCTTGCAATCTTGGCTAGTTTGACTTGTTATCCTTTTAGATTTATTTCTAGTAAGAATATTGCAAACCCCTGATCAAGTATATATTACCAGAGCCATAAAGAAGATCAAAACAATTAAACCTATAAGCAAAGCTAGGAGCAAAATATTAGATATAATGAAGACATACATTTTCCATGGTGATATTTAAAAATATGTTAAATGTAAGTGATATCATATTTTAATTCTTTTTGTATTATTTCTACTATGTGTTTTATTTGCTATTTAGGATGTTTTAAATGTTCAAAGGCACTCATTATAATAAATTTGTATTCTTAAATTTAAATTGTCTAGAGATTTTTAATAAATAAAACGTGTAGATAATGCTTACATGCTTAAGAAAATTTGGTTGTCAATGTTTCATTCATTTGACATGAATTCTTATGTCCAATCCAGGGTGATCTGGCAATATAATTATAGATTTATCTTCTTGCAACTCTACCTTTTAAAAAGTACTGAGTTAAAATAAATATGGAGTTCTTGGCTCATGCTGTATTAAGCAAATTATACTCAGGTATCAGAATTGTTCATTATTAAAGCTCTGTTTGATAGGTTGTAGCTGAACTCAATTGGCATATTCTCCAAGAGGAGTTGCTTGAAAGAGTACAAAATTTAGGTGCAAAATGACAGGGACACCTTTCCTAAATTGGAATGGTCTATATCATATTGTTTTAATTTCAGCTCTTGAATGCTTCTCCTGAGGCAGAGGGCCTAGAACTGGGGCGGGGAAATCTTTTCATGTTGGAAGGCCACATTAATTTAGCTGTAACCAAATAAGGCCACATTCAACAAACTTCAATTAAATATACTTAAAAATGTGCATTATTTTGTAAAATATCTAACTACTATGGACTTAATAATTTCAAAAATGAAAACTATTTGTTGATTTTAAAGTTAACACACCTTTTAATGACTTTGTTTAGTCTGCTTTTTGTTGGAAAGCATTTAAATATTTGGTTGCCGCAGGGAAGTCTACAGTTTTCAGTTGATCCTCTAGATGGGTATCAGTCATCTGTGACCTTAAGGGCATCTTGATTTGGGTTATGTAGGAGAATGTAGATTTGCAGCAATAAATGGTAGAAAAGCAAGAAAGCATTTTTTGGGCATGTTGCTGAAGGCATGAGTATTCTACTGAATTTTTCCATATTTCAATTGGATCTTTCTTAGCATCAAACAATGACTTTAAAATGTCATCTACTGAGAGCTCAATCAATTTCCATCTATAGTTCTTTAGGTGCCATGGTGATATCCACTAGGTGAGGCTGAAATGCTAATTTGAGTGTGATGTCATGATTCTCAAAGTCAGTGAAGCTTTCATTGTATTCTCCAATTAATAGGTCTATTAACAGCTGCATATTTCTCAAATGATTCACATATATCATCCTGCTCATCAATGACCTTTGCTAACTAGGGAAAATGTTCATCTGAAATTTCCTTTTGAAGAAGTGTTTTGAAGAAAAGATAGCTGTTTTCTAAATGCTTGTATTTTTTGTCACACGTAATATATAGACTTAGCTTTATCTTGCAAAAATATATTCAAGTCATTTTGATTTGACATACTATCACACAGAAATGCTGCATTCCTCTAGAAATCTTTCAATAATTCACATTGTTGATTCAGTTCTTCATAAAATTTAATTATCTGTTCTCACAGAAATAAAATTTTGCCTAACATCTGTCCCTGTTTTAGCCAACGCACTTTAAATGATACGGCAAATCCACACTGAATACCTCACATTCAACTTTAGCACATTACAAAACTGACAATGCCATGTTGTATTTGCACAAATATAGTTAACAATACTCATAGCTACTTGCACAATGTCACTTAAAATAGTAAATTTAGCATGGAGATTTTGCTGATGCAAGATACAATGAAAAGAAATGAAAGCATCTGGATTTTTTAATACTTTTTTTTTTGTCTGTGCAATAAACTCTTCATGTTTTCCTGTCATGGAAGGTGCCCCATCTGTATATACACTCACTAAATTTACCAAATTCAGTCCAACCTCACAACATTTATCTTGAAAGTTGTTAAAGATATGTATTCCCCACGTTCTGTTGAGTGTGCAAAGTGAGTAACTCTTCATAGCAAACAAAATCTTCTATTATGACCTGAATGAAGTATGAAACCTGCACCGAGTCAGTAGTATCAATTGATTCATCCAAAGCAATTGAATAACATATATTTTCTTTTGAAGTATTGCATGAAATTGTTCTGTTAGGTTGTTAATTCATTTTGCCAATCAGTTATGGTTCTCCTTGCTTGTACTTTGAAAGGTTATCTGGCTCTAAACATTCTGCAACTTTGACAACACATTCTTTCATAATTTCTACATCACTGAATGGCTTCCCTTTTTTCCCCAAGTATGTAAGCTACCTGATAAGTTGCTTTGGTGGCATTATTTTCAGGTCTTATGGCTGCTTAAATACATTCTCTTTGCTTTTGCTTTTCTTTTTAATTTCTGCAATACAATCTTTCACGCCTCTTCCTCTAATTTAAAATATTCTTGGTCCTTATTAGTGTTATAATGCTGATGAGCATTGAATTTCTTTAATGTTGAGATTGCAATATCACAAAGCAAGCAAGTCATCTTATCTTTAGCAGAAACAAGATAATATTGCAATTCCCAATCCTCATTAAAAAATCTGTTTTCTTCCTTCTGTGTTCTCTTGGGTGACATGATAGGTTGTTAAGCAGACAGAATTAAAAAGTACTGCTGAGTTCTGCAACTATTTATAAATTCCACTTCAAACAGAAACACAGTGCATCATTTTCAAATGCTATAACAGACTGGCGTACCTGACCCCTATAAACTTTCACCAACTAGCCTTGTGCCTAAGTGGCACCAGTCAGTCAGGTGTGGGAAGTTAGAACTAAATCATGAGTGTAGCAACCATCAGTTTAGCCCTTATGGCTTACTAATGTTCTAATTATGCTGGTCAGTCTGGAGGATTATTTTGTTGACTTATTTTATTCTTTTGTATTTAAAATACATTTATTTTAAAAATAAATTAAAAATATAAAAGATGAACAAAAATGTATTAATAAAAATAAAAGGATTTGTTCTGTAAAATTTGGATTCAGTCAAAAGGTCACATTTAAAAACCTATAAGGCAACATGTGCCTTAAGGCTGCAGCTTCCCCATTCCTGGCCTAGAAGCCGCACTTGAGATGTAGCAAGGACTCCTGATGCAATTACCATTCGGGTAAATGCAATATTACTTCATTCGTATACTTGAAATGTAAGTAAATTGGGCACATTTTATGTTCTGTGAATCTTCATTCTAATTTTCAATGTGGCACAAATTAAAATGGAGTCATTGTGTAACACACAGAGTTTATATTTAATGAATTAAACAAAGTAAAATATATATACATATATGTATTTTTTTTTCCTTCTGGAAAACGGTCATTGGGCATTAACAAATCCAAGTATAGCTGTATGCTATTTTCCCAATTAAAAGTAACCCAAAGGGTTCTCCCATTCTTAATAATGATTAGCCACAAGTTACAAACACAACTTACTCCCTCTAAACCCTAGCCCATAAATGACTGTGGAAGGTATGGTCTATGATGTTTGCACCAATAATTAAACTTACTCAGTATCTTTCTCTTTCTCTCTCTCTCTCCCCCTTCTTCTTGTTTTCCCCTCTTTCTCTCACTTTTGTCTCTCTCTAACTTTGTTCTGGTTTTTATGTCTGTCTCCCTATCCAACTCACCAGTAATAAAGGATTTAGCTGGACTTTTATCACAGGCAAATTATATTAGATATTGTTCCCTGCTCTTTATATGGATTAATGGTAAATGCTAATTGACTTCATTTCACTCTGCAGAGAAATAATTGTTCTATGGGATGGGAGTCTATTTCAATTGTAATTTACACAAAATCCTCTAAATTAATTTTATAATTTAAAATCTTCCTGCTTCAACACAGGATTTGAGTTAACTTGAGCTTCTATAATTGCAAAAATAAAATGTAAAATATTTGAAGATTATGATAGAGAAAATTCTAGTCTAGTATGATTTCTATATAAACATGTCCTGTTTCCCATATGTAAAACTAAAAAAAAAAAGAAAATTATCACATTGCATGATGAAAGGAAATACATATACTTTTGTCAGGAGAGGAAAAAGAATTTTGCTGCTATTCATTTATAGAAGTCTCATGTATATTTTATATGAAGAACATGCCTATGTAATCTTCTTTATTATCCATTTCTTATACTGAGCTGTATGAGTGTTGAAATGTAATCCAGAAAAATGTCAGGATGTTAAATTAATATGGTTCTGGTATGAAGGTGAAAACAGAAGGTGAAACAGAAAACTTAGGAAAAGTTAGGACAACTTGTGCTTATCGCTTTAAAAATCTTTCTTAAATGCTGATTGTTTTAGCTTTTGGTCAAGAACTGCTTATAGCAATAATCTCTCAAAATCAATATCTTGGTTAATATTGATATTCTGAGCGACTTTTGTACATTATTTGCTTTTCTTTTTCACAATAACCCTATGAAGTGAAACAGCTTGTAGCCCCTTTTAGAAAAAATGAGTAAATTGAGGCACAGTCACATAACTTTCCCCAAGTCACCTAGCCAAGAGAGGGCAGAGCTAAAGTTTAATCCCAGTCTGGCTGCAGCACTGTTGCTTCAGATTACTGTGCTATAATGAATCATTAGGATCTGGGTAAGTGCATGTCCTGGTTTTTGATTGATGGGTGATCCCTGTGCTTTCACAGAGGCAAAGTAAATGAAGTCATAAAATCAGGAGCCTGCATTTGCTTCCAGGAATTGTCATCAACCCTCAACCTGAAGAATTGTTTCAAGAGGACCTGTGGACTAAGCCAAAACTATTCTTAAGGAGTATCTTTATATTTATTCAGATAATTGGCTGAAACCTTCAATTTCCATGTCATAGATTTAATAGATAATTTAGTCTTCAAAATTTGAAAGCTAAGTATTAGACATTAGCTAGTTTAATTGAAATCGAAGTTTATTAAGCCAACCAATTTAGGGCTGCCATAAAATGTTAGTTTTAAAGAGTTCCACCCCCACTCCTAGGTTATTGAATAATTGACCTATTTGGATAAAATTATTTAGCATAGTCCTTTCCAAAACTATAGTCAAAATTATTATGTGGAATTTTACAAGTGATAATGCTAGGCTATTTTCTTATTATTCATTTTCTTGTCAAGCAATTACTTTTAACTAATTTTTTAAACAATTTGTAATCAGTACTACAGATTTTCTTTGCCAATCATTGCCTTTTACCATGCTGGTGAACTGCCCCCCTGGCCCTTTTTTCTTAATTTCTAAATGACACCTTTGGAAAATCCATAGATTTTAATTTCTTTCCATTTTCATTAATTTCAGTCTAGTCTAGCCTATTTAAAAATTTCAATCCCACACTTAGCTGAAAGCTCTGTGACCTCCTTTTCCATCCATATCCTGTTTAGACTGTGTTCACATGACATGAATTCAAAGAAGTCATGTTCTGGGATAGTTCAATGCTCTCACTCCTTTCCTTTTCTTGTAGTCTACCCTTCTAATAAGCTGGGATGGAGAAGAGGAATGGAAGAGGACTCTTCACTAACACTGGTCATCTGACACCATACTCTGTGCTGCGTGTTTCCGAATGCTGAGCTGCACGTGTGATTGTTATGGGAGGACCACAGGGGGCCTCCAGCTGCACAGTTCACTGTCTTTGGAAATTGCTGGTGAGGAGACTTCTTGACCCTGCACTCCACCCGTCTCACTTCCACAGTACTGTATACTTCACCCACAGAAACTGCCTCTCTAATCAATGGGCATATTGCAGCTTACTCCATGAATGTCTCTCTGACCTACTGTTGTTCTCAGAGTCCCTGCAACCTTCGCTTAAATGAGCGCAGGAGGCAAAGTGAAGTCTACCACGTGGTAAGTTGTGAAATAAGATGCCATTTCCCCTTTTCTGTATGACTGCACCCCCTCCCCACAATCCTATAAGGGGCTGTCCTACATTCCTTTTATTTGCCTTGAAGGGAGCCCCTTTACGTGGCTCAAGTTTGGAAAGGGAAAAACTTTAGTCATCCTTTTCGCTGGCTAACATCTTACTATAGTTGTGCATATTTATGGCTTGGTAAGGGAAAAGATAAGAGGAATGAGAAGATTAGAATAATAGTTTGACTTCAGCCATGTCCTAATATAGTCTACAGGTCAATTCTGCCTCCCCTCTCTGCATCTAGTATCACCAATTGATTGATATGTGATCAATTTTGACCTTATATTAACTTTCAGGCCCATTTAGCAGTTTGGGGACAACAGGGAAAGTTCTCTTTGACATCTTATTACATTGATATCTCTCTCTCTCTCTCTCTCTCTCTCTATATATATATATATATAACTAAAACATAAAATGTATATATTATTGGGGAGATGTTAGACAAAACATACAAAATTTCAATTAGACAAGAAAAATAAGTTTAAGAGATCTATTGCACATTGCGGTGACCATAGTTACATATAATGTATTGTACACATGAAAATTGCTCATAGAGTAGAATTTAAGTGTTCTCGTCACACACACAAAAAAGGATAAGTATCTAGGGTAATGTATATGTTAATTAGCTTGATATAGCAATTCCACCGTGTATGTATATATCAAAACATTATGATGTACCTGATAAATATATACAATTTTTGTCGATTAAAAATAAATTATTATTATTGGGTCATACAGTTATATATTCTATTTTTAATGTAATAAGTATTTTCTACATACTTAAATATTATTCCAAAGCAGATATCAAATATCTAATACTTTATTATATGGATACATCATAAAGTAACTAATCCATCACATATTTGTTGGATCCTTACAGAGTTTTTATTTCTTGCTACTATAAAGATTGTAGCAATGAAATTTTGTACTTAAATTTTTGTGTGCATATTTAAGCACTTTCTTGTAAACATTTATTGCAATGGAATTACTGGGTCGAAGCATATTTATCTTTGAAAATTCTATTATGTATATTATGGAATTACCTTCCAGAAATGTGCATTCTTTCCAGCATTTATGAAGTTGCCCATTTTACCATTCAGGAATATATAACATTATTCTTCTGAAAAGTATTTTTCAAATTGAAAGGCAAAATAATATACTATTTTAACTTTAATTTCAATTTCCTTGATTAAAGGTAATGTTAAATACTACCAATAGGTCAAATACCTTTATAGTTTTGTTTTGTTTTGTTTTGTTTTGTTTTTTTGAGACAGAGTCTCACTCTGTTGCCCGGGCTAGAGTGCCATAGCGTCAGCTTAGCTCACAGCAACCTCAAACTCCTGGGCTCAAGCAATCCTTCTGCCTCAGCCTCCCAAGTAATTGGGACTACAGGCATGCACCACCATGCCCGGCTTATTTTTTCTATAGATTTTTAGTTGGCCAATTAATTTCTTTCGTTTTTAGTAGAGACGGAGTCTCACTCTTGTTCAGGCTGGTTTTGAACTCCTGACCTTGAGTGATCCTCCCGCCTCAGCCTCCCAGAGTGCTAGGATTATAGGCGTGAGAACCTTGTAGTCTTATTTTGTGAATTGTATGTTTTTTCTTTGGCCATATTTCTAATTTACAAAAAACGTTTGCATTTTACTTGATGTTGGTATGCAATTTTTAGTTATGCTCACTTAATATCATGAATATGATAGTTCATTTTTTTCTATATTCTGAGAAATGTGATAGATTATGAAAATCATTTTGAAATTCTACAGAAGTCAATTATAAACCATTTAGATTTGTAACATTTTTTTGACTTAATGTTTTAACATTTTCCCTGGATGTTTCATAACTAAGATTTTTCTTAATTTGTTATTTTTGTTATTCATATCTTGTGTTCATATATTTTATATACTTAAATTTTATTAACATAGATTTACATAAAATTTTCTGAAAATATTTTACAGCTGCTCCCTATTCTATCCAATTTTAAAATTATAGAAGCTACATACTTGTGTCATTTTTTTCAAATGACAGTTGCCAAATGGTTTTTCAGAAGGCTGTTTTTCGTTTTATTTTGTTTTAGAGAATTAGTTAAGGAATTAATTTAGCTAATCTTTTTAGTATTTATTTGTAAACTTACTACATTAGGTTGAGAAACTATGGCTTAGATTAGGTTTTAAAATTTGGTGTATAATTTACGCTTTTTGTATTTGAAAATAAGTTCTTGCTTTTAGAGTAAACATTTCATATATACTTTAAATTGCTTATTATTTTTTATATATTATTTCTGTGTATGTAGGTGTATATTTTATTCATTTTAATTAATTAATTTAGAGGTGGGGATTTGAGCTGAACTGGAACTCCCGGGCTTAAGTGGTCCTCCTGTGTCAGCCTCCTGAATAGCCGGGACTACAGGCACACACCACAATTCCTGGATTTGTTTGCATACTTTATCTATTAAATACTGACTGGTTTCTTTGGTTTTGTGTAATTATGATTCAAATATTCATAAATGCTCATCTTTAATCTTGTTTAAATATTTTGCTTTGATTTCATATCAACATGTTGCCACTCATGTTTTCTGTCTGCATTTGCTTAAATATCTCTGACCATTTATTTATTATAAATTTCTGTTACGTATATATTAACGGTGATTTTTATATATATTTTCTAATGAAATATATACATTTAATATTAAAGTTTAAGCATTATTAAATTTTAGTCAATATTATTAAATGCTCAATTTAATGTTTAAGTTGTATATGGTAATTTTTTTTTAATTCAGGATATTATAAGGGTACAAACATTTTGGTTACATGTAATGTGTTGCCCCGCACAAGCCAGGTGTATGTGGTATTATTAAAACTGATGTTTTACATTTACAATATTGTTTTATATTTACTTCCTTGTAGACAACAGCGGTTATCATGATTGCCTTTTCCTTTATAAACAATCTAATTCTTTTCCCTGCCATTATACTCTTGGCCTTCTTTTTTTTATCTTTGTAATTCAAAACTTGTGCTGGTATCTATCTATTTAATATATAAATCTTCTTCCATCAATGGTGCATAAGCATAGTGAACTTCTTTAAAATGCTTGTAGGTTATATTTTTCCCTTTCTATCTTTTTAAATTTCTACAAAACTTTATTTGTGGTTTGCTCTTATTTATTTTTTAATTATTATATTTCTTCTTAATAAATACCTGGGATTCTTTAACTAGAATTTTTTGTCCCTTCTATCCTCTCTGGAATCCTTATATTTTATTTTATCTTGTTTTTCCTCTCCATGTTGGAGATATCCAGAAATTATTCTTCATGTTATTGATTAAAGAGTCTATTGATTCAAGTAAAATTTTTGTTTTTTACTCTGTCCTATTGGATTTCAGGAGTAGTGCATATAAAATAGATTGTTTGTCAGTATGTGTGAGTGTGTTGTGTGCGTGTGTGTGCATGTATACATGTTTTCAAAGGAAGGGATGTTTTATACTCTAGCCAACAAATAACTCTGCATTCCAATGCAGCTCAGACTAAATATTTTTACCCAATTTTATGTTGATATAAACTTGAATCTTGATGTCAGCAGCAGTCAATAAGAGAACAATTATTTCCTTTTTGATAGCTAGTTGACCATAATGAGGTTTTGCTTCTAAAATATTGTTTTCTCCCTAAAGTTTCTATGAAGATTCAGCAAAAGTCAAAATACTCAGAATTAAAGATCAAATTTCAAGCAATTGCCAACTTTTTGGCAGAATTGTCATCTCATGTAACTGACAATAAAAATTGCAATCTGGAATTAATGCAGACTCCAAAAACCTAATTGCTAACCAGACATCATATAAAACTGAAATCCGCCTAGTCTTTGTTACTGTAATGTTGTACAGTATAGCAGTACACATATATCCTGGACAATTTCTTCTTTCTTGCACTCTTTGAGATACACCAGGGGGATAATAGGTAAGGATATCAGAGTCCAGATAACAAACCAAATTGCTTATACAGAGATGCCTAGAAAGAAAGTCACTGTGCTTCCCCCTCCATCAGAAGTGTCCAAACTGGGGTAAGAGTGCATAAAGGGGGAGAGTGGAAGCACGATATAGAGGTGATAGATGGTTAAGCTCTTTCCTGAGGCTTTTAGCAATTAAGATGATAAAACCATGTAGGCAGCATCAAGGACATTATTTTACATTATGGCAAGAGGGCAGGCATCCAGCACGTTTATGTATCTTAATTTAATTGCTTAGTAAAATAAGGCAAAGTGATAATTCAGCCATGAATTACACAATTTGAATTGGAATTTCATTTACCAGTAACATTCTTCTCTTTATTCTCATTCTTCAAACAACATCTAAATACTGTATATACAGGTAAATCAATAATCGGATCTATGAGTCATCTAACTTAATGAATAGATGCTCCTGACCATTTAATCAAAGGTTATGACTCTTGGACCAATAAATCATAATAATATCTCATATTGTTCACAGCTATTAATAAAATAATGTAATAGTTGTATCTAAACATTGTAACCCTTATTGAAAAGATGACATTTGAAGAATATCTTTGAAGGAAAAAAAGCATGGCATTTTGAAGGAACACCAAACAGCCCAAAGTGTCTACATTTTAGGGCAATGGGGGTTCCTCCTTTTGATACCCTTTCAAACAACTGTTGAGTATAAATTCTAGGAGTGCTATGCCTGAATATTTAAGATTCAAACAATTTTGAGTCATCTTTAAATAAAAGTTGATTGATTTTATAATTGTATTTTATTGCTTAGGTCTATAAAATTATAATTAGATACTATGAGAGTAATTTTTTAGGAAAATAATTTTAGGTCTTTAAACACAGACATATAACTTACATAGCCTTCAATGGAAAATATTGCTCCCCAAATTTTTTTCTCTAAATATATTGTATGAATATTAATTATATCCTATTATATTAGTTGCATTGTAACTATTGAATCAATTGTACTTCAAAAGCTTAAATTGTAATTATATTTGCAGTAGTATAAATGCACTGCCTACAAATATATTCTATGAATTATACATTAATTATAAAATTAATATAGAATTAATATTCTAGCCAGATATCTATTTTATGAGATCCAGTTTATTCTTTCTAAATTACAGATAACTTATTTAACATTAACAAAGTACCTTTGGCTTTGATTCTATTTGCTAATGTTTTCTGGGTTTTAATAAATGGCCCATAATTGTTTGAAGAGGAAATGTGAGATACTACCAGTTACCTTAAAGGGAAGGAGGCAAGGCTTTCAGATGCTCAGCCACAGAGTAAGGAAAGCTGAGTTCAGCTTGTCCTAATCCTACATCTGTGGCTAGTGAGGAAGCCTTTCTCACAAGGAAATTTAGAGTAGAATGGCTGTTATGCTGGGGGCATATATAGTTAAATTTTGTTTTCTTAATTTAACAATCTCATCTAGCCAGTTATATATATTTAAATTCAAGAGAACACATATTGATAATCAAATAGTTTTAGTAAAATTAAAAGCAACGTTTTCATTATGAAGATACAAAATGGATAATTTTTAAATAATCAATTACAGTGATCTCATGACTAATAATCCTGAATTTAGGAATCCAGTAATTTTTAAAATCCTTTCATGATATTGCTGCATTAATACAATAATATTTAGTGTTTAAGAAGAGAAAAGAAAGAACAAAGAGAGTTTGGAGAATATTCTAGGAATCTTTATTATGATGCTTGCGAGTGCCGTCTAAAGGCATAAAGACTGATGAAGTTGAAATGAGAGCACACGAGTATAGCTGGACATATTTTTCATCAAATTTATGTAAAATGATTTCTCCAATGTGTACTTTGTGGGAAGATGCCAGTCTTCATTATGGTTAACCTTTCTTTTCACTTTCTCTACTTAATAACACATATATCAGAGAGCTAAAAATGTTCCTATCTACAAAGAGAAGAGCACATTGAATCTATATAAGGGATCCAGGGAGGTTACATTTTGCAGAGAAAATTCTAGATATTATCTATTTCTTCAGTACCATTAGAAGGGAACATTTTCCTCCCAAAGGAAAATAATTAAAAACATTTAATTTAGAAAAATAATTTTTACCATCTCATATTCTATGATATTTTCTGTAGTTTTCCAGCTGTACTATAACTATTTAAATTTAGGTTGAAAATGATTCTTTTTTTAAATCACCAGTAACACAATCTTTTAAACTTGTATAAAATATAAAAATAATTAAAAATACAATCAGAAAAAAGTGTCTAGATTATAGGGTAATATAAGTAATATAGAAAGCATGCATCATTTTGAACTGCATATTATAAAGAGGTAAGATGGATGTGTCATTCCTTCTTTTCCCTAAAGTGTCCTAGAGACTAGAGTAATGGGTCCAATAGTAAATCTAACAGGAGTGGTTTTATAGATTGTGAAATTGAGGTTCAACAGTGTCAAGACAGAAGGTCATAGAACAAATCAATGGATCAGAAAGAACAGGAACTTGGAAATTTCTCTTACTCTCACTATTACTCAATAAAAATGTGGTGAAAAATGAGGTCAAATGCTGACAATTACCTAGTGAGTTAAGATTGCAGATGGTCAATATGCATATATACATAAAATTTTAGACATGTACTTCTGTCTTTTTTTAATTTGGTAGTTATTCCTGATTACATATTTATTTTTAGTTTTTATTTAACAATTTTTCACTTTCCTCATTGTTTAAAATAGCCTTTGACTCATAGATATCCTTGAGTTATAAAAATATTTAAAAAAATAGGCAGAGTCAATTAGTGTGGAGTAGGAAAACAAGCCAATAAGCAGATCTTGATACATAGTTGTAATTTAAATGGAATTTCTGGCATTTTATGTTTTAAAGATCAATAATACATTGTTATATGTTAAGTAATTACATATTTAATTATAGTATAACATAGAGACTTTAGCTACTAAAGAGAGATTTTTTTTGTTAAGCATTTCCATAGTTGTGTGTTTGGTTTATGAAGTTTATTTCCTATTACACTCATAAAATACTAAACTTTGAAAATGTAAAAAATAGGGTAAGTAATTGAAACCCCAGGTCTTGCAAAAATATTTGTTTCTGAATGTCGTATTGCACCCTTTTGCCCTCAAGTTTCCAGACACGCAGAGAAAGAGCAGCTTACTGTCTGCCTTCTCTTTGGTAAAGGCCACCCTGATAACAATGAGCAAACATCCTAACTGGGAATCAATCAGAATGCCATCAGACTCTCAACAACAATCCTGGGGCCTAGAAAACAGTGGAGTAATGACTTCAAATCCCTGAAGATATTTAATTTTAAACCTTGGGGAGTAAATTGATGAGGAATGTAATTGGCAATAAAATATACTAAACAAATTCAAATGCAAATAGTTTTAGAAGTACACTATCAATCTGAAGAAAAACTGATGTACATTAAAAAATGAAAGTCAAAGTACAAAGAGTAGAGAAAAAAACAGATGGATTTCATTTAATACCAACTGTTGACTAAAAGTTGTCAAGGAAAGGATGTTCTGTTTATCTGCTAAGATTTTAAAGAGATGCATAACGTAATAGGAAATGACTGTAGAAACAGGAGGACTGTAGCCTACAACCCCGCTCACTCAGCATATTTAGTGACATTATAATATATTGTAAGGAGGCTGATTTAGTGGGAGAAGTAAGCAGATTTTGTGGCCCTGTCCTGAGTGAGATATCGGATGGAAAGTTAGGTGAGAAGTCAAAAGCTGAAACAAAAAGAATGTTTGTGTATGTCCATTCCAGCCTGTGTGTTTGGAAAATTCTGGATAGGGTAAACCTCTTTTTCCTCTCTTTGGCATGGAGATTGGTGAGCTTATGTTTTTCAGAGTTAGCAGAGTCACATTGCTTTGTCTTTTCTACTTATCTGTACCCCTGCAGGGACAGGTTTTGTGCTGAAAGTCACTGGGGTTCATGTCTTCAGGTATGCTTGACAGTTCAATTAGGACTGTAGCACTCTGTAGCCCACTTTTCCCTATGACCTCTGATGCGGTAGCCCATCCATTGGACATGGAGAGAGAGAGTAATATCTATACTTGAGCAAATTCACTCAAATGAGAGGATGCAATATGATACTTTTTTAAATATGAAAGGAATCAAAAACAGTATATTTCTTATAACCCTTTTTGGGGGAAGATACTGGAAAATGTGCTAAGGAAAAAACATTTTAAAAAGATGATATCTAAGAAACAAAAGATTCCAAAAATTTGAGTCATGGCAGGAATTCTCAGTACTAACAGCTGTACAGACAAAATTAGAGCAGGCGGATAGAGAGCTATGGAAGGGTGGCATCCGAGGCGAAAAGAGGCACCTGATGTGCCTGGGTATTTGGAACAATTAATGTGCTTTGACAGATGGAACATATTTAAAAAGAGCCACAGAGACACAGATTACAAAAATGAGAAATTAATAATTTCAGAGAAAAATGTTTATAAAAATGGAAACCTAGTCTTAGAACATTACATCAATAATAATGTAACTATCTAACAACTCCAATATTATAAAATGGGTAGGATAAGAGGTTTGGGATATGGAGTGAAGATTCAAAGTGCTAAATCACTCATACCAGCATAACAATAACTACTCTATGAAATTTATAAGTATAAAAATAATTGTAAAAGCATGTTATTTAGAGATATAGAGTATTACTAAGGGGCAGAGAATTGTGGGGAAGAACATTACTATTTTTGACATAGGTCTTTTAACATTAGTCAATATTTTAAAATATATTCAATATTATTTTTAAAATTTTTTTATCTTGATTATGGGTATATGTTAGTTGTATACATTTATAGGTATACCTTTATAGGGTACAAGTGATATTTTGATACAGGCATATAATGTGAATTAATCAAGTCAGAGTAATTGGGGTATCCATCACCTCAGGCATTTAATATTTCTTTCTTAAAATTAAAAGAATAATTTTAAAGTAAAATAAAACATCTATTTATTTTAAGGATCCATTTCATTCATATTGCTTGCTTTTAATAACACAATTATTAGCCCATAATGTTTGGTAAGATATATCTTCCTATCCATAGGAGTTTGCACCTCAGAGAGAATAACTAACTTGCCTACAGATGCATTTTTATAAATGGTGCAAGGACTAGAATCTGAGTCTTTTTCTGGTTTAGTGTTTTATTTTTATACATTGCTGTTAATTAAGAGTTTGGTTGCTAGTTTAATACATTTTTTATACAAGAATTTATTTTACTGGCAATGTCTAT
Organism: Lepilemur ruficaudatus; assembly: GCA_963574885.1. Lineage (NCBI taxonomy): Eukaryota > Metazoa > Chordata > Mammalia > Primates > Lepilemuridae > Lepilemur > Lepilemur ruficaudatus. The sequence goes on along the minus strand of CAUYRT010009300.1, from coordinate 711 downwards.
ATACAATGTTTTATCTTCATTGAGGAAATACGTGCGTAATGTGATATGTCAAAACAGATGAAAAAATTTACCCACTTAGTGATTCTTATTTAAATTGTCAAAAACACTGGGACTCTTGAGTGGATCTAATCAAGTTCAATGAATTTATAAGCAGAGTTTATACCACTTTTCAACTGCTGACAACTTAATATTGTTCTTTAAACAATGAGTTGTAGGAAAATGTGTTTTGTAGCAAGTTAGAAAACAGAAGAAAATGATCTGTCCCCGTGGAGATCTGCACTGTGTACAAGAATAGATCTCTCTTGTCCTGTGGTGTTAACATCAAGGATGCTCTAGGCACCTGCGAGACATGAACTCAACCATGCTTAGTACCTCTGCAGATTCGGATCCTAAAATTCAAAGGTGCTGTGGAAACTAGTGGTCTTAGCAAAAGATAGTTTAGGCTCTTCGATCATAAATCCAATTGTGTCACAGTTCTTTTATTTGAGCTTGATTAAAGTGATAAATTATGGGGTACAGAGCTGATGGACACCACAAAAATTCAATATATGAATGGAAGGATTTGATTTCTTTTTTACAGCAGAGCAGGACCAAAGAAATAAGCTTAAGGAGCTGATTTCTTTTTTCTGTGTTGGAGTTGTGAGTTTTATTTCCTCCCGCCTAGTGAGAAAACAGTTTTATTGAGCACAGAAAGGACAGATATGTTACAAA
>CAUYRT010009298.1:0-28605 GCA_963574885.1 Lepilemur ruficaudatus | reverse complement strand
AATGTAACAAGATAAGTCAACTTGAGTGGTAATATATTTTGGGAAATCAGCTCACTACAAATTGTGACTGTAAACATTGTACTGTAAATGTTTTGTAGTTTTCCCCCAATAAAATTTTCAGAAGAAAAAAAAAAAGAATAACACAAAGCTTAACAAAAAATAGACTGTAGAACTAAAAACAAACTTACTTATCATGATATAAAGGGGCTGCACTCACTCTTTAAAACAAAGAAACGAAAAAAGACTTGATTCACAAAGTGAAATTCAAATTTTAGAGAGACAAGTCTAAAGCAAAATGAACTACACAGGTTGAAAATATAGAGATGGGTAAATAAAATCCAAAGAAAGAACTGATCATGATTTTAACAGACAAAATTATGTAGAAAAAAATGTTTCAGTGCATCAAAGAAGAAGGTTTTAAAATAATATATGTTTAATTTACAATGAAGATCTAATAATTATTGATAACTGTGTACCAAATATTATTATTAGTCATAAAGGAAATGAACAGGAAAGAGCTGAACAGACAGACGCCGTAGCGGGAAACTTTATCTCACCTTTCGCAGTTCACAAAAGTGCAAGTAAACAAAAAATTTAGAAAGTATAAAGAAACCTAAAGAACATAATAATATGGATGTAGTTGATACATAGTTACCTTTCTACTCTAAAAACAGAGCATGTGTATCTTGCAAGTACTCACCAACCACTGGCAAAAATCTGATCATTATGTCGGAAAGTAAACCTCTGTAAATTCCTAAAAGAGGAAACAGTTCAGAAATCTTTGACCACAACAAAATAAAACTAAAAGAAATCACAAAACTAGTAGTAAAAAATATGCAACCATCTGGAAATTTCAAATCATTTAAATAAATGTTGAGTTAATTACAAATAGCTAGAAAAATAAAGATAAAAAAGTACGGCATACCACACACCAGATACAGATAAAGCAGAACTCAAGAGGAAAATCTTTAGCATCTATGTTAATAACCTAGGAAAAAATGAAAATAAATAACTTAGTCAACCTGACATCTTGTAACTCATAAAGTAAACCAAAATCAGCCAACCAACCAGAAGAATAAGAAAGACAAAAAGTATCCCTGCCTCCACTAAAAGAAATTTCACATTATCAAACACGCAAACATTAACATGAAATGATTAAATATTGTGTTCTTGTCGTAAGGAAGAGCATTTCACAAAAAGGAAAACTAAATCACTTGACTGTGAAGAACACTTTTAAAAAAACAAGTTTACATTGACAAAAATCCATAAATTGAAAACAAAAAAAAAGTTGGAAGAAAAAAGATTTCCTCTGTCACAAAATTATAATTTCTTAATTTATAAAAGCCCCAAACTTAATAGGAAAAAGATGAAGAACCTAAGAGAAAACTGGGAAACTGTTCATTTATGAACAGTATTTCAGAAAAGAAAATGCAAATAGCTCTTAAAACTATGAAAACATGTTCCGCTTCATTCACAATTAGGAAAAATTGAAAGAAAATTCTAATATTCTACTTTTTTTTTTTTTACTATCAAACAGGCAAAGAACAAATATGGAGTAACACATTGTCTTACAAAGCAGTGGGGAGAGAGAGGCGTTCACACTGCTGGGGACAGAGAAAATTGTGCTTCTATTCACAGCAATTTAGCAATAACCAAAAAACCAAAGTACATTTGCCTTTGACTCAGGAATTCTTCCTCCAGAAAAGAAGCCACGGAATACACTCACAAACTTGTAAAGTAACACAGGTACAAGTTTATTAGAGCATTGTTTACAATAGCAAAGATTTAAAACAACTTCGTTATCTGTCAGTAGGATGCCAGCTAAATATGTTTTGAAGTAGTCATATAATAGGTATATTTTTAAAATAAAACAACTCCAAATAAATATACTAATATGGAACCAACTTTAAGGTTTATAACTAAAAGTCAAAAACAAAGTACACAAAAGGAAAAATAGGTTGAATATACTAGAGTCTGCGTCCACCAAAATAATAAATGTGGATATTGATATACTTGTACCTCTCTGGTACACTGACAGCAGTTCTCACCAGGCGGGGAAGGAAGGTGCCTGGTCACGGCAAGAAAGAAAGGGGTGAGGGGTGGCGATATAATGTTCATAATATCCCCTTTTGCAGATTCTGATTTTGAATCTGTGGGCACATTATCTATTCAAAATAAGTACTTTAACTGTAAAATGATCTGTCTGTAAGTGAGTGAGTGTGCGCGCGCGCACGCGCTGGGGAGAGGTTGGAGTTTATCTGGGAGTTCGTCTGGGGAGACGCCCAGCGCGGGAATTGCATTTGGTGGGAGGCACACGAGGACTTGGGAGACTTGCCACGTGTTCCCCCTGCCTTTCGGGGTGGGTCCTCTCTGGCCTCGGCTCAACTCTCCCCTGCACCCTCTGAGGTCTTCTGTGCAGGGCCCACAGCCCTCTGCCGCAGAGTTCACATTCCAGAGGAGGAGGGCCTGACTGATGATAGCCTATAAATTGGTTTCCCCTAAATCCAAGCTCCACTCTTTTCCAGGTGGTAGCCAAGGGGATGGGATAACACAAACAGAAACCCACTCCCTGTAAATGGCCTCTTCAGTGGTGGCTGTGGTGAGAGGTCACTTACCAACACCAGGAGGCGAGAGGCGGGCAGTGAGGGACAGTCCAGTACAACGCAGGTGGGAGGCAGCACAGACTGTGGAATCACACATTGTGTTTGCATTCCTGCTCTGCTCCTTACGAACTTATGTGACCTTGAGTGAACAGTAACATCCTCTCTTGCATCGTCTTTGTGCGGATTAGCAGTGACACAGTTTAATATGGCAGGCACATAGCAGGCGCTTCATAAACGGTGGGGGTTGTTATAAACAAATTTTAAAATACCACGATTTCACTTATACATGGAGTCCAAAAATGTCAGACTCATAGAAGCAGCAAGTAGAATGGTGGTTACAGGAGGCCAAGGGGCAGGATGACAGGAGAAAGGGGAGATGTTAGTCACAGGGCACAGAGTTTAAGGGGAATAAGTTCTAATGATGTATTGCACAGCAGGGTGACTATAGTCGACAATAATATATTGTATATTTCAAAATTGCTAAAAGAGTAGATTTTAAATGTTTTTGCTCCAAGCAAATGACAAGCATATGCAAGGTGACAGATTTGTTAAGTACTCTGATTCAGTCATTCCACAATGTATACGTGCATTAATACCGTAACATGGCATCATCTGGCAACATGAAGGCAGTTTGTAACGTTGACAAGGGTTTTGTGGAGTGGTAGGGACAGAAACCACGTTGGAGTGAGCTGAAGTGGAAGTAGGTGTGTAGGCAACATTTTTGAGTTTTACTCTGAATGGACGCGCGTCGATGACGCAGCAGCTGCTACCGAATGTGGGAAGAATGGGAGCTTTCCGCTACACTCATGGGAAGGACCTAATAGAACAGAAGAATTTCATGTCGCTAGGAAAAGTGTGATAACTGCAGCAGTGATGTCCCTGAGAAAGCAAGAGGAGATGCAGGCCAGGTCATGAGCAGAATGGTTGGCCTTTTGCTGCAGCAGAGATCCCTCTGCCTTTGAACGAAGATGGAAAATAGAGACTATGTGTACTCATCACGCAGGCCTGTAAATTGGATGGTGGAAAGATGAGAAAGTTCCTTTCTGATGACTTCTGTAAGTACTTATTCATATCAATGGGATTATAAAATAAATATTATTTTGGAGTCTGTTTTGGTCACCCTACTGACTGTATCATAGATGTATTTTATACCGATAAAAATATATATGAATTATTCCTTTAAAATTCTGCATAATATTCCTATGTATAAGTGATCATTACTTATTTAATGATCTCTAATACTGTGGAGGTAGGAGTATGTATATTTTTTTCATCTTTTTGATGATAAATGTATTTTAATAATTTTTTCTAATTTTCCTTAGGAGTGCTTCCTAAGCATGGGATTCTTGTAAAAACCACACTTTATTGTTATATTATCCAGGATTTTCTAGAAAAACAGAACCAATAGGATGTACATAGATATATGAGAGTGGATTTATTGTGGAATTGGTTCATGTGGTCCTGGAAGCCAAAAATCCCCACAATAAGCCGTTTGCCAGCTGTAGAACCAGGAAGGCCCGTGGTGCTAATTCAGTCTGAGCCCAGAGGCCTGGGAACCGGAAGGGCTGCTGGTGAGTGTCCCAGAGTCTGGAGGCTGGGGAGCCAGGAGCTCCAATGTCTGAAGTCAGAATATGAAAGATGAATGACCCACCTCAAGAAAAGAGAGCACATTTTCCCTTCCTCTCCATTTTTTTTCTACCTGGGGCCCTCAACAGATTGGGTGATGCCTGGCTACACTGGTGAGGGCGGAACTTCTTTACTCACTTCACTGATCCCAATACTAATCTCTTCTAGAAACACCTTCACAGACACACCCAGAAATAATGTTTTATCGGCTACCTGGGCACCCCTTAACCCAGTCAAGTTGACACATAAAATCAGCCATCACAATTATTAATCAACTTTCCCTTCTGCAATATTTTTACTACTCCTTTAAGCAACCTGAATTCTACTTTATAGAAAGCCAAGGATATAATGGTCATTTTCTTGAAACTGCGTATGTTAGGAAAAAATGTTTGCCTTTTACATGACTTTATTCCTACAGGCCTCTTTTAAAATACTGTGGTTTCACTTACAGATTGGTTACACATCATGTGAAATTTTATATTAATTATTTACTTTAAATAGCAGCTTCTCTTTCTTCTGGGAACACAACTGTCAATAAGAAGCTATTTGGCAAAAAATAAAAAACATCCCCTGGAAGTTAAAAGCCATCACAATTTAAATTGACAAGGAAAATTTCTCCTCTCTCTCCACATGTGCCCCCAACACATACCTCTTGTTATCTTCATTCTTCTGTTCATTTTTGCTAATCTCACTTGTGAAATTTTTGAGTTTCAAAAACTGACCCTAAGCCCTCTAAAGACAGGACTTGTGCCAAACTTAGTTTAAATGCTCCTAACCTCCATTTTCCCCAAAGCAATTTTCACTTCTTGACATAGCACTGACTGCTCAAATTCCTTCCCGCCCCTACTGGACTGAAAGCCACTCTGCAGAAGGACACTATCTGTCATCTCTTTTGAATTCCTTATATTGTCCAATATACAATCACAAGGTAACTAACTCTTGGTCTAAAACTCCTAGTGGCCAAGGCAACATAAGACCCAACACCTGTTTCTAATGTCAAAGATAAGAGATCTTTTAAAAATATAAATCTAATCAGCTTTCCTTATTGCTTAAAGGCCAGCAGGGATTGTGTGTTGGTCCTAAGTGCACCTCCAAGAGCCCTCCTGCTCTTTGATCGCACATTCTCCATGCTACCTCTTGCTCTCTGAAAACCACAGGCACTGGTCTTACTTAGTTCGGGTTCTTGAGCAAGCCATGTGCTCTTCTGTCCCAAAGTTTTGTTCCTTGCTTGCAGGGGCTTCTCTTGACCTCTTTCTTTGCCAGGTCAGCTACAGCTCCTCCTTCATATCTTGGCATCCCTCACCTCTTCCAGGAAGCCTCCTCTGCTCCCGACAGGTTGAATGCCTCCACTATGTGCTTTCCTGGTGCCATGGAATTCTCCACACTAGTCCTCCACTTGCCACTGAAATTTCCTACGTAGCTCTGTGCTTGTTTGGGTAAAGTCTGTCTCCCCTTCCAGAGTGAAAGTTTCATGAAAACCAGAGTGGCACCTGTTTCTCTCACCATCACATATCCTCCATCAGGTACAGTGTCCAAGAATTGTTTGTTGAATGAATGAGTAACTAAAGCTGAGAGGCATGGCCTATAAGAGGTGGAGATGGGTAGTTGAGGAACTGACCTCAGAGTGGTGGTGTAGGGTAAAGCAGGGAGTCGAGATCATCTAGTCAAAACCCTCCCAACACGGGTGCATAGAAAAGCTTCAGAGGACCAATGAGCCAACTTTAACTGAATATAACATTCTGTACATACATATATTTTGTGGGAACAGAGTAGATCACATTCATGACATTTTCAAATAGAAGCCAGGTGTGGTGGTGCACACCTGTAGTCCCAGCTACTCGGGAGGCTGAGGCAGTAGGCTCTCTTGAGCCCAGGAGTTTGAGGTTGCTGTGAACTGTGATTGCACCACTGCACTCCAGCCTAGGCAACAGAGAGACACTATCTCTAAAAGAAAAAAAAATTCAATTGGGTTTTGACCCTCCAAAAGGATGAAAAACCACTAGTCTAACCCAATTTCTAAACAAGAACCAAGTTTGTGGCCAGAACTACAATCTGGTCCCTTGAATCCCCAGCTGGTGCTCTATCTGTTGCACTTTCTACCAAACAATAATAATAATAATTCACCTAAAACATCTGTTTCTGTCAGCTCCTAATTCTGTAGGGATCCACTAGGCAAAATTAACGCTTTCAAACTCGCGGCTGTCCCAGTGTCAGATACAGTGAGAGCCGCTAGCTGTCCTTCCATGTCCAGCCTCACAACACCTTCTCGATTCCTCACTAGCAGATAGCTCGGAAGGCGGCGGGCTGCCGAGGGCTTTTCATCTTTCATTTGCCTCCCTCCCCTAACTAATGAAGCCCCATGCCCTTGTTGGGCCTTGTTTCTACAAGGCTGGACACCTTCTTTTAACAGGACGTACTTGAAAAACAAGATATTTCCCTTTGTACTAGAAACAAATGGTGATTAATGTGCTCGTTGTAATTAATCTGTGGTGACAGATTAGCGGTGTAGCGGCAGTTCTTTTGCTGCTCTGGGAGCCTTCCTTGATAGGACAGCTGGTGAGAGGGGACACCAAATTCAATTTGTTTCTCATTTGCATACATATGACAACCATCTGTGCTAATAGCACTGCAATGTCTCCATTAGGCCCGGAGCTCGCTCATGAGCAGGCTCTCCCCAGATCCCATTAGGCCTGGGAGGGGGGAGCTCAAAGCATAAATATTTGCAGAGGAAAAAGGGTGGGCTTGATGGAACACAAACAACCATGTCCCCCTCCTACCAAAGGTCAAATATTTCACGTAGGCTGAGGTTCCGCTCACCCATAGGAGGGCGATCTTCTTTGGAAAGCTCCAGCCCCTCTCCACCTCAAGGACCCAGTCAAATTATTCATGGTCTGTTCCCTCTTGTCCAATCACTTAAACCAGCTTCACTTTGGCAGAGACCCCCCTTTTTTTTAACTGGCCCATTCATTCAAGAAATATTTATGGAAAAACTACTAAGTTGGGGCACTATTTTAGGTGGAATAGAAACAGCAGTTAACCAGAGAGCAAAAGTTTTTGTCTCACGGAGTTTGCATGGTAGTGGTGAACACTGGTGATAACAAATCAACAAGGAACATTTCATGTCGTCTTACGCCGTATGCAGAGAATCAGAACAGGGCCCGAGGAGATGTGGATTTTATGTGAGGACCATATTAGACCTGGTGATCAGAGAAGCCCTCTCTGAGGAGGTGACATGTAAGCTGGCATCTGAATGACATGAAGGAACCAGCCTGTGAATACCAAGGGAAAACACATTTTTCCAGAGGAAGGGAAGAGCCTCTAGAGAAAGTGAGCTTGGTGTGCTGAGGAAGAGGAAGACAGCCAGTGTGCCTAGACAGAGGTAAGAGAAGAGATATATTTAAAAGGTGGAACCCATAGACTTTATAATAGATGAGATATAAGCATTTTGAAAATGAGGCGAACCACGTTTGTGTCCTGAACAGTTGACAGGATGGTGCGTATTTGCTGGAAGAGGGAATAAATACTTGGAGGGAGGTAACAAGTTTGGGAGAGAAAATCGAATGTTCCATTTTGGACGTGTTAATTTAGAGACATCTAAGGGACATCGCACATGGAAATATAAACTCACCCATTTGGGTATGTGAGTCTAAATGTCAGAGGAAAAGACTGGGATTAAGACAGAACTATGTGAGTCATCAGCTCAAAGAGATTATTTACAGTCCATGGTGCTAGATGAGATGTCTCCCTAGGAAGAAGAATTAGAAAAAGAGGACCCACCCCAGACCCTATGGCTCGTGTTTCTTCCTCTGTCCTGCCTGTGCAGGGGTCATCATGTCCCATGGTGAGTATTCTTCCCTGTCATGAATGAGCTTTCTCTGTGACACATTGTATGTGGCAAGGAAAGGGGACATGGCTTGGCCTGACCCCTATCTGTTCCATGTCTCATTCTACCCACTTTTCATCCTGATTTCCTTTGTTGTGCTTCCCCTGCTCCCCACCCCATCCATGGAGGAAGGGACCATGTTCAATATATCTTTGTATCCACAGACCAGGGTTTCTCAACCTCAGTACTGTTGACATTTGGGGCTGGATGATTCTTTGCCTTGGAGAACTGTCCTATGTATTAGCAGTATCTCTGGCTTCCACTCTCTAGATGCAAGTAGCATCACCTCATCACAATTAAAAATGTCACCAGACATTGCCAAATGTTCTCTGGGGAGGAGGAGAAGGCAAAATTATTACCAGTTGAGAACCACTGCCATAGACACCACACAAGGCTGGATATGGTGGTAGCAGCAACCACATTCGGCACACGGCTTCTTTTGACCTTTCCCTATCCATTAAAGGAGACAGATTCTTCATTACCATCTTGCAAAATAGCTTTGGAATTCCTCATTAGTCTCTGATGAGGCCTCCAGATTCCAGACTCCTTTGGAGTTGAAGACAAATGTGTGAGAAACCAGAGTGAGATTTGAGAGGGAGTTATTCATTCAGCCAGTAAACAAATGGCAAAGTTACACAACAATTGAATTAAGAGAGACCTTCCACAGCCAACGCCTGCTTCGATAAGATAGGGGAGGTCATTACCTAAGAAAAATCACTACCACACATTCCAGTGACTTTGCATCCTAAGGAAAAAGTCATCTTTAACACAACAGATGTCCTTTTAAAATTTTATCAACCAGAAAAATAGAGGGGGGAGAATGAAAACCAGACCATTAAAATGTAATCTAGAGTCTATAAGAATCAATATGGTGACAGCATAATCAGGTTGAAATGACATGAAATCAAATAATATGTATCTGTCCTTATGGTGCATCTCAGCTCCTGAAATCCTAAAGGGCAGTAAAAATATGGGGCATGCCGGCAGCAGGGTGATCATGGCCACCTCTCCCGATGGCTCCCAGTGCAGCCTTGGGAGCCTCCTGACACAGCCTGGTAGCCTCCTGGAGGCTACCAGCCATCGACATGAGGGGCAGGGCACACAATATGTATCTGCAAAAGCAGCCCCCTCAGAAGCCTTCCTGTTGGTTTACCCCTAATCATGGTCCTTAAATTGAACCACTTCTGTTGTAAAAAAAAAAAAAGAGAGAGAGAGAGATATAGAAAATTGAAACCGAGGTCAAAATAAAGCAACAACAAAAAAAAACCTACAAAAACAACAACAAAAGTCCTTTAGTCTAGAACAGAAAACCTGGTCCACAGGCTGTTTGTCTCTTTCTTCCTGAACCCCATCCTGGTCCCAGTGAGTCCTCCAAGGTAGAGGTGAAAGAGTGGCTGGACTGCTTCTCATGCAGGAAGGAGTCTTGGATGAGACCTGATGCTTCTGTGACATGAGTTCAAAGGGAGAGAAAATTAGAAAGGCAAAGAAAGACATTCCAAACAAAGGGGTTTCCCCAAACAACCTTGTATGAAGAAACCAAAGTATTCTAGTTATTAATAGCAGCATAACGAGCCATCTGATAATGTAGTGCCTTAAAGAAACAACTTCTTACTTCTCATTCTGCAGGTTAGATGGGCAATTCTACTTCTTTTGTTGTTGGCTGGAGTATTCCAATGACTGGAAAGTCCAAATCAGCCACATTCTCACAGCTAGCAATTGATGCCCACTATCCACTGGAAGCTCAGCAGGGCTGAGGTGGAGGTTCAGGTGGAGGTTCTTGGTTCTCCTCCACAGAGGCCTTTCCACATACCTACTTGGTCTTCCTCACAACATGGCACCTTTTTTTCAAGAAGAAACATTCAAGAATAAGTATGTAGAAGTTGCCAATCTCTCAAAGCCTGAACTTGAAAGTACTGGCATGTTACTTTAGCTACATTCTATTGGTCAAAACCAATCACAGGACCAGCCTGGATTCAAGGGGAGGGAAAATAAACACCCTCTTGACACAAGGAGCAACATACACATACTGGAGAGGATGTCTTTGAACAGTAGCAGCCATGATAAACTTGTCATTTGACTCCATACCTTACCACTCTGTGATATTTCCATGCTCTTGATCCATATTTGTGCCTATCTTCCTCTAAAGCATCATCATATTGTAAGAGCAATGAATGCAAAAAAGAGGACTTGCCCTGCTGAAGTTACTTATATGTGTATGTGCTGATCATATAGACCTATATGGACTAAAGGAGTCATCAGCAGACCAAAAAGAATGACTCTCTTTATGTCAGCTTTTGGTTTTGGACACCAATTATTCCCCATGTTGCTGTGCCAAGGAAATGCACAGAAAATGTTCAAGTGACATTTTTTTCATCTAATCAAGTTTTTAAGAAACCCAGTTCCCACTCCATCTTCTGACATTAAGTAATTAACAAATAAGTAAATAGTTAACTCTATTTTTCTAAAATACCTACTTCATAGGGCTAGGATGAGAATAAAATGAGAGAATATGGAATTTCCTTTTCTAGAGTAAATGCTCAAAAACGTTACATGATGAGGACGATGTTTAAAATAGCTAAATGCAGAGTCTGATGTAGTAGGTGCATAATAAATGACTACTAATATTGTTGAAGGAAGCTCTTTGAGAGGAAGAAGGGTGCAACCCACTGGAATGGGGAGAGTGGAATGTGAGGGCCAAGAACCTCGGGATCAGAGGAAGGGCAGTGCTCACAATGTCTCAAGAGGCATTTGACAGAGCTATCTCTAATACCAAATTGTCAGAGACAGTCTCAGGACTTTTCATTGGCACAGAAATGCATTCCCCCGAACATGGAATAAATACTTACAAGGTTAAAGTTCAGTTCATTTATCTCCTCGTTTGTCTGTCAGTTTGGATATACAGATGCGCCATTTAGGCAATTTGAGGAAACAGGAGCAAGTGTGTATCTAGCCCACTCAAGTCTGTCCCACGGTGGGTGGAGGTGTGTGCAAGACAAAAAACACATTTTAAATTTAATTCTCTGGTTTTAAAAAAGAAACCTGTAATCAAAATTGTAAGCTTGTGACTTGGTTCTGTTCCTTTCCAGGGTTTATTGATGGGACATGCTTTCTAATATGTCACATTGGATCAACTTTTATTTTCCAAGCAAATTTTTATTTTGTCAGTTAGCCAAAACCTGCCCAGCAAGAGCAGTGTAAGATCCCACCCTGCCCCTTTGCACCAGGGCCAGGTGTGATCTTACTGCTTACACTAATTCAGCACATCTCCAAGCTCCTGGGGGCTGGGAGAAACCTCATTCTGAGAGATGTTGAAACAAAAGCAGATAAAAGACATACTTTCTCATGAGGTGGAATAAGAGAAATTTTGACTAAAGTTATCCTCATTAGACTCAGTATCATTTTTTTTAATAGCTGATACACCTCTCTATTTTGATTCAAATGACTTAACCTGAAAATGGTCAGCTGTCTTGGAGTTCTGGAATGAAGTCTTGGGAAAGAGATGAAGTGACTTGCTCAAGGTCACTTCTGTAGGCTACAGGAGTGCAAAGAAGGCGTATCCTGTATGTTTGCCATTCACCTGTGACTTGTGACATGCAGACTGTAAGGTGGTCCCTATAGATCCCTGCCTCCTGATCTCCTGAGCCTCCTGGTGCTCACATCTTTGCTCAGTTCTCTCCTCTTGGGTGTGGGTAGAACCAACAGAACATAGCAAAGGTAATGGCATGTCACTCCCATGGTTATAGTATATTATATAATACTCCATGTCATTAGCAGATTTGTTCTGGAGGTTCTCCTTGCTGTCTTGATGAAGGAAGCAGCCGTGTTGGGAAAGCTCACATAGCACACAAGTGTGGGTGGTCCCTAAGAACTGGAGGTGGCCTCTGGGGACTGCAGGCAGCCACTCGAGCTGAGAATAGCTTCTGGCCCAGCAAAAAGCTGGGGTCCTGAGTCTCCCGACCTAAAGGAAATGAAATGCTACAAGCAATCTGAGAGAGATTTGAAGTAGTTTCTTCTCCAGTCAAGCCTTCAGATGAGAATGCAGCCTGGCTAACACCTTGGTTGCCTTCCTTGTGAGACACTAGCTGTGCCTGGACTCACACCCATAGAAACTACAACATAATAACTGTGTGTTGTTTTAAGCCACTTAGTTTGTGCTAACATGTGACACTGCAAAGGAAAACTAATAGGGGTCCTCTGCTAGGTCATCACATATTCTCGAGCATTCTACTTTCATCTTCCATGAAGCCATCCCTGACTATTTATGGGAAAACTAAGGGTCTCTCCTGGCATTTCTTGTCAATCTTAAAATTTCCCAAATGAATCCCCATATTTCCAACCTCAATATGACCGTCAGTCTCAACCAAAATATACTGTTAATACCTCACATTTCTGCCATACATTCACTTATGATTGTATTTGTTTGTGTCATTTGTCACTTCATCTCAGCTTATCAGACACCAAAAACACACTCATTTTAGTCAAATCAGTTAATGTTTTTGTATCATATTAACATCTACAACTGTACTCCCACCAAAATTTTAAAAACCTAGGAACAAATTAAATCATAATTTATAAATTTAGAAAAGAAAGTATTCTTGAGTTTTTATTCTAACTTCCTCATTTGACCAATGAGAAAGGTGACACTCCCAAAAAATTAATGTGTTAACACTAGATGGAGAGTTATGGGCAAATCAGGACAAGAAAACAAGTTGTAATACTCCTTACTCCACTGAGAGTGCAGTTTGCATTTGTAGAGTGTCTGCAATGCCCAAGGCACTGTGGTAAGTACTTCTCCTATGTCTCCACTTAATCCTTAACAGTTTTGTAAGGTATGCATTGCTTTCCCTACAGCAGGATATCCTACTAGAGATATTAAATTTTTCAACAAGAAAAGTGCTTAAGATTGACTGATAGAAGATTCCCTTAGAAAATGGGGACCGGGAGAGTGCATTGGAGGGTCAGAATACATTAGAAGCATAGAGGCAATTTCACCTAGAAGAGCAAGTACTGTGCTGGTAGTCCCATTTTCCTGGCAAAGCTATGTAAAGCTAGCCCCTTTTAAGATGTAAAAGCAGCCTGTGATCAATCTCTTAAAGCAGCTTTAGTTTAAAAGTACTGAGTTCAGAGGAAATTGCCCTTGTGTTCAGAATAAGAATATATTTTGTGTTTTGAGGGCTTAAATATACACCGTCCATCTCCGCCACTGTGAGGGATACAGGACACTGACTATGTGCCCATGATGTGGGGCACAACCCGTTTAATCATGAATCAGTTTATAGTTTGTATCTGCTATCTATTGCTGCATAACAAAACCACCCCTAAATCTAGTGGCTTGAAACAACCACCCTTTATATAATTCATGATTCCGTGGATCAGCTTGAGTGGGTCTTCTTGTCTGGTCCAGCTCAGTTGCTCTCTGCTGGCCTTGCCCAGGCATCTCTGACCAGCTGGCAGGTCAGCTGGAGACTGGATGATCTAAGATGGTGTGGTAAGAAGAATAATGGCTTCCAGAGATGTCCATGCACTAATCCTAATAACCTATAGAGATGGAGTCTTCCATGACAAAAAAGACTTTGGAGATGTGATGAAGAGTCTAGACCTTGTGACAGAAGATCACCCTAGATTATCTGGGTGCACTGATCACATGCGTCCTTAAAAAGAGAGGAACTTTGCCAGCTGTGTGTGAGAGATGAGTAGGAAGAATAAGGAGGAGAGATTCAAAGCATGAGAAGAATTTGGCCCATTATTACCAACTTTGAACATGGAAGAAGGAGCCTTAAGCCAAGGAAGGTGAGTGGATTCTAGAAGTTTAAAATGACTGTCAACTAAAAGCCAGAAAGAAAATGAGGATCTCAGTCCTATAATCACAAGGAACTGATTTCCCCTGAACAATCTGAATGAATAGGAAATGCCCATCCTAACCTGGACTGGGGACAAGGGGAAAAGCAATATTTATCAAAATGGGAGTATTGGGGTGAGACCTTCCAGGGACTGTGTGAGTGTCTGCTGGGAGCCTTCTGACTCAGATGTAGGAATAAGGAGATTTGCATAATATGGTGGTTTACAGCACGGGCTTTGCAGAATAATGTGCCCCCCCACCCCCGGAAATTATTCAGAAGCTGTATGTTAGGTTAAATGATGAAGGGGAATTAAGGTCCGAGATAAAATGTAGGTCACCAATCAGCTGACCTCAAATTAGAGAGGTTATCCTGGATTATCCCAGTGAGGCCAATGGGATAACTGTAACCACAAAGGTCTACAAAGGTAGAAGGGGCAGAGTCGGTGCCAGAGCTGTGCAGCATGAGGAGAATACGACCAGCCAGTGCTGGTTTTGGAGGGGGAAGAGAGGGCTGTGTGCCAAGGAATTCAGCAGCCTCAGGCAGCTGGGCAAAGGCAAGGAAATGGGTCTCCCCTAGAGCCTCCAGAAGGAATGCCGCTCTGTCGACACCTTGATTTTACCGCAGTAAGACCCATGTTAGACTTATGATCTACAGAACTGTAAAGTAATAAATTTGTCTTCTCTAAGTTGCTAAATTTGTGGCCATTTTTTTCAGTGGCAGCAATAGAAAACTAATACAGGTGGTGCCACTCACGTATCTAGTGGTCATCAGGCTGGCTGATCCAGGAGGCCTCAGCTCTCCTGGCCCTCAACTCCAACAACTGAGCCTGGGTTTCTTCACATAATAGTCTCCAGACTCCAAAATCCAAAAAGAGAGGACAAGTTACAATTCCCAAACACTTTTAAGTCTCTTCTTGAGCCATGCTTATTACTGCGTTCTTTGCCCAAAGGAAGACATAAGGCCAGCCTAGATTCAGGAGGGGAAAAATAGACTCCATCTCTGGGTGAGAGAAACTGCATTGTAACATGCAAGGGCAGGGGGATGGGAGGAGAAATATCTGTGGTCATCTTGCAATTGACCACGTGATCTAACAGACAGCGCCATGTGGGAGAGAAAAACACCTGCTATGAAAGGCGCCGTCCCAGTTTCTGTGGCTAGGGCAGGTGGAGAACTGAGTCTCCTCCTACCGTCTAGGACTTTGCTTCACAACAGCTTTACTCTGTTTCCAGCGCCCCTCCTACTATGTTCAAAACAAAAAACGGTGACTTCTCCCTACCTCCTCCTCCCTCAGCCCCCAAATGCAAGAAACATCCCTCAGAGGCTTGTCAGACCAAGAAGACACCTGACCACTAATGGTGGGAATCATTATGAACCTGCCGCAATTATCACCTGGGGAGGGAGCTCGAGATTCCGCCCTCTGGTGATGCACACACAGGGATGTGAAGGTCACATTCTGAAACGTGGGGATACCCATATTCCAGTTTTACAGATGAAGAAATTGAAGTTATGGGAAACAAAATGACTTGCTCAGAGTCACATAGTGGCAGAACTGACTTAGATCCCAGAAATATTAACTCTTGCGAGGCAGCAGAATGTGGGAAGACAAAGAGAGCTTGGAGATACGCTCTGCAACCAGAGGCTGTTAATTGCCCATAAACAGCCCCTCCTCCATCTCTCTGCCTGGCAGCACTTCAGTTTTGTTCTGGTTGTCATTCTTTTCCTTGTGGTTCAGGAAAAAGGCCCTACTCCAGCTGTGAGGAATAAATCCCAGTGGAGCTAAGCCAGTGACAGTAGCCCTATTCCCCTTGTCTGAAATCATAGCTGACCCTTAAACAACATGGGTTTGAACTGTGCTGGTCCAATTGTACGTATTAATAGATGTTCTCCCACCTCTGCCACCCCTGAGACAGCAAGACCAACTCCTCCCCCTCCTCCTCCTCCTCAGGCTACTCAATGTGAAGATGAGGATTAGGACCTCTATGATCGTGAATGTCCACTTAATGAATAGTAAATATATTTTCTCTTCCTTATGATTTTCTTAGCGACATTTTCTTTTCTCTAGCTTACTTTATTGTAAGAATACAGTATATGACACATATAACATACGAAATATGTATTAATTGATCATTTATGTTATTGGTAAGCTTCTGGTCAACAGCAGAATGTTAGTACTTTATTATGTAACTGGTCCTAAGCATATGATGCAATTCTGGTGAATATGACATAGGGGAAGCTTATTGGAGGATTTCTAATAAATATTTTTATTGTTTACAGGAAACATATACACACAATATACACACACAAAAACATACCCTTCCTCTTCTGTATGCGATACCTGGAACTACTGCAGCCATCTTGTAGCCTTGAGGAAAACTAAGCTGACAAGCTAAGCTTGACAGAGCAGAAAGATGGAACAAACTTGGATCTTGATGATGCCACTGAGCTGCTCAATGAAAGATTTTGGGGGGTTTCTTGTCATGTGAAATATAAATCTTGTGATTTGCTTTAACCATTTGAGATGGAGCTTTCTTTAACTTAAAGATTTTGCAAAATAGATTTAACTGACAAGTATTAACTGGATGACTTTGAGAAAGTCATTTGACTTCTGTGAGTTCATTTCCTTATTGGTAAAATAAGAGGAATGCTTCCTCACATAGATAACTGTGAGAAATAACATAATATTTGACACACAGCAGGGAATAATCCAATGGTGGTAGTAATGGTAACTGCCATTGTGTTGTCCTTGTTGTTAGTAGCCCGGTGCTATTACGTGCATTTATTATGACCTATAGCCTCCCCCCATTCCCACTCCATTTTAGATGCCATTCAATTCACTACCCAATAGACCATTAAAATGCATATTCAGTCACAAAGAAAACACCTCAGTTAAGGAAGTTAGATGTAGTCCCACGAGTCATGCGAATGCTGGATTATGAAGGTGGTTCAGTTCATGTCTGCACCTGTGCTACACTAAACCACTCATTTACCCTACACCTGGATCAGCAACTATCCAAAGTAAATTAGAACCTAAGTCTTCGCATATTAACATGCATAGTTCTCAAAATCACAACGTTAAGTGAAAAAAAAGTTGTAAACTGATATATATTATAGGCTGCATGTTGCCCCTTACATCAGTGTAAAATAATAATGACTTCTGCTTCTGGGAAGATGAAGCAAATATTATTTTTCTATTCTTCTCACACAGCATAACTAAATTTCTTGGATATTATATAAAAATCTAGCATGCAAAGAGACTTTGAAAGGCGAAGAGAAGGTGGTCAGCTGCTTAGTGACCTTAGAACTGGGACAATGACATGGTGGTGGATTCCCTAGGTTTTCTTTCAGCTTCATATATGCCAGATTTGGAGCAAAAGAAGCCTCCAACCAGGAAACACAGCAGCTCAGACAAAGAGACCCAGCAAAAGTCTGCTCCGTGTAGCCACAGGATAAGGAAAGGGACAGCCCAGCAAGACAGGAACCTTTTAGGCAGCAGCTGCTCTACTCAGCCAAACACCACAGAAAACAGCTGTGGCCCACTTCCCATGCTGCCCCCATCATCAGAGGCTAAGTGGGAAGCCTGGACTTGCCCCACCCCATGAGACTATAACCAAGCACCCGAACCCCACACTGTACCCCCCGGGGTGGTGCCAGGGACGGCCAGGTCAGGAACGAAGACCTTCATCCCCATGGCCATAGTGAGCTCCCTGGCTCCTCTCAGTGTCTGCGGAGACCCCATGGGGGAGCTGGACCCCTACCTCACCGTGCAGTGAGGAGAAGCCCCCATCCCACAGGCCTCAATGGAGCCCAAGTGGGGACCCTGGACTTTTCTCTCCCTCTGGCACAAACCAGTTGACAACCCCCTTCCTCTGCCGGAGCAGTGTCAGAGTAACTGACACTGTTAAAACAGGAAATTTGAATAAGATCCGGAGTCTCATAACACAATACAAAATGTGCAGGTTTCAACCAAAAAACATTTGTCATTCCAAGAACCAGAGCAATCTCAAACTAAGTGGGAAAAAAAAGACAACGCTAAGATAAGAGAGATATTAAAATGATTTTAAGTATTTTAAAGCAGCAACAATAACAGTGCTTCAACGAACAATTATGAACACAGTTAAAACACGTGAGCAACAGAAAGCCACAGCAAAGATCTAGAACCAAATGGAAATTTTAAAACTGGAAAATACAATAAATTCAAAAAAATAAAGGAACAAACCAGAAAAATACAGGAATACAAACCTCAGTGAGTGGGCTCGATGCTCACATGGGGAAAGAGAGGAAAGAACCCGTGAGCTGCAAGACAGAACCACAGAAATTATCCAGTCTGAATAAGAGGGAGGACAGCGTGGGGGAAAAAAATGAACAGACCCTCGGGGACCTGTGGGGCCATAACAAAAGGTCCCACATTTGTGTCAAGAGCATTCGGAAGGAGAGTAGAAAAAGTACTTGAAAAAATTATGGCTGAAAACTTCCCACACGCGACAAGACGCATAAACCTACAATTCAATACGCTGAGTGAGCCCCCCAGTAAAGGTGAGCAGGTGACCCTTCCGGACTGGCAGAGCTACAGAATACCGACGGATCTTAGCATTGAGCTGAGCGGCCATCTGCAGCTCTCAGTAGCTGCGTCAGTCACCCTGAAGACACTCCACGTGAGCACACAATCTGTGGTCACCTCAGGGTCTGCGTGCAAACCCATTTGGAAGACCAGTGCTCTCACTCCTGACGCCTCAAGGTGAGACGTGAGGACCAGCATGTCAGTGTCACCTGAGAGCTCGTTAGAGCAGCGTCACAGACCTACCCCTGAATCTGCACCTGCAAGATCCTGGGCTCACGTGGAAGTTTGGGAAGCCCTTCTCTAGTTGTCCTCTCCTTTGCCCTAACCAAACTGACAGCCCCACCCTCCTCTTACATACAAATTCTAGAATTCCCTGTGCACTGCAGGCTAGGGGCAGACCAGAGGAGAATCAAAGTGACGAACTAGAAAATTAGGCATCTTCCCAAAGGAACGAAAGTCATTAAAGACATTTGCACTCCAATGTTTACGGCAGCACAATTCGCTATTGCAAGGATGTGGAAACAGCCCAAGTGCCCGTCAATCCATGAGTGGATTAATAAAATATGGTATATGTATACAATGGAATATTACTCAATTATAAAAAATGACGGTGATCTAGCACCTCTTATATTTTCCTGGATAGAGCTGGAGTCCATCCTCCGAAGTGAGGTATCACAAGAATGGAAGAACAGGCAGCACACTGAGGTGCTCACACCGTAGTAATATTCGTGGGGAGTTGGGAGGTAGGGGGAGGGTAAACTCACAACTAATGGATGCGGTGAGCATCGTAGGGGGGAAAGGGCATGGTTGGGATGTGGCAAAGTCATCACATGTCACCAAAATGTTTGTACCCCCATAATTTCCTGAAATAAAAAAATGTCCTGGACTGAGGTCTGAGTTTTGAACCTGAACCTTTTTATTATCTGCAGCTAACCTCTCCACTAGTCAGGGTTGGCAGGATTGCTGGTTCTTAGGTTTGTTATCCTTACGAATTTAGGAGTGAAGACAAACTAGAAAATCAGAAGCCTCTTCCTATTTTAGCATGCTATGATTCCATTACATGTGAATTAGATTACCCATTGCCGTGTAGGCACAGCCTGTGCACAGAGACCCTAACCATGCCTGGCGTATAATTGTGACAGGAATATTTTTGAATCTAACTGTAATTCTATTTAAGAATTTGGATGACTTGAGCTTTGCGCCTGTAGCTTATAATATAGCCAGAAACCCGTCACAGAATTGTAACCTTGTAACTCACCTACCTGTTGATGCTCAAATATATACATATATAATTTAATAGTGCCCATTACATACAGACTTCCATTATAACACTATTTCCACTCGGTCATAATTTTATAAAAAAATTCCCCCATTGGCTAAAATTTTCCAGGCTTAATCACACTCTTGAGGTGAAGTTTTTCAATTAAACTCTACTTAAGCCAATTTTGAGCTCTTTGAGTGAAGGAAAAATATATATATGCCAGACTCTTAAAAGTAACTGTCAAGCAGGTTCCTTTTCTTAATGTTTATTTAACACACTAACATTTATACTTCACAAAAAGGGCTGACCGGCCTTGCATCTTACATTTCCCAAAGACGGAGACAGAGGTACTTCTTTGCTTAGAAGCCACCAGTAATTCTCTCAATTATCTCCTCTGCCGTGGAGAATTACAGAGGGTCTGTAAAGCAGGTAGTTAGTTGTAAGCTTGTGGGGCCACTTAGCAGCTATGAAGCAGAATTCAGTTAACACACATTAACTCTCTTCCTTACAACCATGTCAAAGTTTCCCATTTAGGGACTAATGAGAAAGAAAGTCATTTGGATTATTGATCCAGTGTGAGTCATATGAATGGGGAAAGAATGGGTAATGACCGCTCGTTTGAATCACCTCCTTTTATTGTCTCTAAACTTCACTATGGAACTTACAGCCTCTGTTGATTGTATTATTTCTACAGAAGAAAACAGACTTTGACTTATGTCTCAGAACCTTTGGAAGGAGATGCCTCCTGGCTTTCGGTCATGTCTCTGATCCTCTGGTTTTCTTTTTCTAGAAAATGCTTGGTGTTCTCTCTGCACATCTTCATGTGGTTGATTGGGAGCAGGAAGTCTGCCAGGACACACATAGCTGTCCTCGGTGGCATGGCCAGCCAAGGGCAGGACAAGAATGAGTTCTTTGCTGGCTTCTTCATGTCTAGGCCTTGGCGCCAGTTGACAGTGGATGGAGATTTTCTCCTTAATTCTAAAGAGATCTCCCCAACACAGTTGCATGGGAAAGATAAAAAACCCTCATGAATTTTAATTACCCTTTCTCCCGGCTAAAGCTTTCACATGTTGTGTGAGAGAGAGCTATGTGTGGGGAGCTCCAGCTAGATAGAAATAGTCTTCTGCAGGAGGTCAAGGTGTCTTGGCCCACTGACACCTCCTTTCCCCCCAGGTATCAGCTCTACCCCCTTCTTTCCAGGGGAGTCTTCTCCACCTTCTTTAAGTAGGTCTCTGCTCTCTGCACAACAGTCATACTGATCACTTAATCCTGGAATATGGTATCCTACCTCCTGCCACAGGACCTTTGCACATGTCATTTTCTTTGTCTGGAACAGTCTAGGCACCTCCTCTTTTTCTAGTGAGCCCTATTTATCAGGTAGATCTTAGTTTACATTTCTTCAAAGAATCCCCCACTAATGTTCCCAATTTGGTCAACCTCCCCTAATATTTGTTCTCATACCAACATATACTTTCATAGTATCTATCCCTGTTATAATCTTACATTTATTAGTCTGATTTTTCTTTTATTAATAACTATATCTGTACTAGCTCCATGAGGGTCCAGAGCATGTATACTCCCAATGCCTGATATAGGGCTTAACACATAGTAGGGACTCAGTCATTATTTGGCACACAGGTGTATGAATGAATGAAGACACTTTATACATTTCCAGGGAGAAGAGATCCCAGAGCCCAACACAGCTGCGTCAAATGCCTCGGCGTCAGAAAAGTTCATCTGGTCTCTTTTATAAATGTTGTTCTAACCTTGAAATATAAGACCTGGAATGAGGGGAGAGAGGAGAGGACACAGTCCAGGTGTATTTCAGACACAGAAGTAACAGGCAAGCAGTGGGCAAGGGGAGGAGGTAGGAAAAGGAAGAAATTGGGGTTGAGTCCTAGGGTTTTTGTCTTGAACAACTGGGAATAGTGATGCCATTTATCAGGATGGAGAAAAATGAGAGAATGAGACCCAGGAGTTTTGGTGTTTACTTTTTAAAAAAATAACAATGTGAATTGTTAATCGTTTTAATAACAATGTGAATCTGGGAATCTAGAGTTCTGTGTTGACTAAAACATATCCTTCTCTGAAGAGTTTTAACAATAAAAAAAGTACAAATTTATCTGGAGTGATGATGGATAGAGCTCTTTAGAAGGAAGGAAATGAATTAGCTCACTTCTAGCGACACTGTTCGTTTTGCGGGAAGTGGGGCTGCTTTCCTCTAGTGTGGAGTCCTCATAACTGATGTGATATCATTTTTCTTCATTCTTTCTTAAGGTGGAAAAGTATACAATGATGTCAGGGAATGTGCTTTTTATTTCCCAGGAATCCCATTTAACTACATTTTCTTTCTTTGTCTTTTTTTTTCTGTTGTGGTTTGAGGCAAGCAGAAAAATTCTCAAAAACTGTGCAGAGAACCTAGTATATGCCTTTGTTCAGGGAATTTAGTCATGTCAGAGTCACACTCTGTTTAGGAAAAATGTGAGAGTTTACCTTTAAAAAGTGGCTGACAAGATTTTAAGGGATCTTATTTTTTCATAACAGGTGACAAATTTTATGGGTAACCAAGTTACTTTCATATAAACTTTTTATTTTTAATACAAATATAATGAAAAGAACACTAGACCAGGAGACTTAGAAAAAAGATATCCTTCCCAATTCAACCATTAAATGCCGTCTGTCCTCTTTGGGCGTTAGTTGGTTTACCTGGGAAAAAAGACATGTTGGACTCCACGTCCTTTCCAGATTAAATGGTCCATCAAATATTGGCCAGGGTGAGACAAACGTGTTCACACTAATCAAGGTGATGAGCATTCGTGCGTTTGCACTTTTTGGTCTTCGATTTCCCAGATGCTCGGCCTCGCCCCCCACAATGCAGCCCGTCGCTGCGAGAATCTGTCAGCTTGAGAGCTCTTCTTGCAAACTCCTCAAAATTGGCAGTGCAGTTTGGAGAAGAGAAACATTCTTTGTGTTTTCTGGAATTAGCCCTCAGCATACACTTCGTCTGGGGGCCACATGTCTTGGAGAGGAGTTGTTCTCAACCAAAAGCGCCTCAAGTCACAAGTCGTCCCATGTTTGATTCATCTTGGAATAAGGCTGCCTCCCTGCCTGACAAGCAGGGGACCCGCGCCAGAGGGATTGCTCTGTGTGTAACGCAATGGTAATCAGCCTTGTCAACTCACTTTATAACAAGTGTGTGGCTTTCATTTGAAACTAAGTCAAAAGCCAGGGCTGCAAAGTGACAGGCAATAAGCCGGGAGCCAGGCCAGATGGTGATGCGCAAATGTAGCAGGCTAGGAGCAGAGGTCCGAGCTCCACCCGCTCCACTCCCACCAGGGCCAGTAACTAGCCGTGTACCCCGGGCAGTTCTTTCTGTCAGATTCAATCTCTTCATCTGCAAAATGCTGGAGTTGGAGCGTTCTGTCTCGTGTCTCTTTCAGCGTGGAGATTCCATGAGAAAGTGTGGGGCCCCACTGATGTCTGTGGACACAGGACAAAAGAACAGTGTCATTTGGCCCAACTACAGGACTGGACGCTCCACTCGTGCCCTCATAAAGAAATCTCAGGCAAGAGAAGTGAAGGCACAGGGACTGGGACTTGGGGAGGCTTTAATAACGGATTTCACCTTCCCCTGAAGGTTTCTGCTAGGGTCTCTGAGCTGGAGCCAGGACAGGTGGCGACTAGAGGGGAATGGCGATCAGCCAGGCACGGCGAGGTGGAGCCTGCGGGGTGAGGTATTTCTGCGTCCTTCTCCGTAGCAGGAGAATGAACAGATGGAGCCTTAGACCTTCGCAGACATTTTACTAACTTAACCTTGAATGTGCAGAGAGGCAGAAGACTAAACACGTGTGACCAAAATTATCATTTATTATGGATGCTCTTTAAAAAATAAAAAAGTGGTAAATCCCATAGAATTTCCCTGGGTTGAAAATCTCTGTAGTCTCTTAAAATATACAACCAGAGCCAGAGAGTAGGATTCAGAGAGGGGACTCTTCCCTTTGGGCTTTTAAAAATGGAATTTAATGACTAGTGTTTGCTCAATGAAACATTTCTCCTGTGAGGTTCATAATGATTTCAGCATTATGGCTTCAATTATTCCTAATCGTGTCAGTAGCTACAAGTAAGAGACAACAGCTCTATTAGGAGTCACCCTCTGCCCTAAACCAAGGCATGGACTGGCTTTTTCTTTTGAATCTTACTGTTTTTCCATTCATTTATTCTACAAGTATCTGTCGGGTATGAGTTGTGTGTCCTGCGCCCTGGTATGCACTGAAGATAAGGTGATAAACAGGACAGATAAGTCTCAGCTGCCTCACACCTTTTATGTAAATTGGAATTCCTTTCCTGTTTTTCAAGTTCCCCCCAATGTGGCCTCAGTCTATCAACCCAAACTGGTTCCCACCGTTCATCAAGGTGGGTGTTGCAGCCCCCTCTGCCGTGCCCCACACCACACACCCACTGTCACCAGCGTGCGCGAGCCCACAGACTTCACGCTCAGTTCCTCATCTCTTCATCTCCTCACGTCCACCTGCACTGCTAGTAACTCTACACCCTCCCACCCAGATTTCCAGTCCCAACACAAACACCCCTTCTCTGGGAACCGCTTTGCCTACTTTGTTCTACACCCCATTGACTAAGCCATTAAATGACTAATCATTTTGTAGCATCCATTGTTTTTCCTTCTCATTGCTGTGTGCTAATTTGATCCTCACACATTAATTCCATCAACCCTAGAGAGATAAACTGTATTTTACATCTTCTGTAGCCCCCACAATATTTTCCCCATGTCCATCTCAAAGTAAGTCTTCAAGTCCTTGTTTAGTTGGTTAGACATTTTGTCAGCAATCAAGACACGCTGCTTGCTATTGTGATGGTAGAAACTCAGCCAGATGCTAGGTGTTTAGAGCAACATGCTTTAATCTAATTCACATACCTTAATCTGATACATTTATCTGAGCCTTTAACAGACCCTTCCCTTAATTCTGTCACTATCAAAATCACAAAATATCAAAGGGTATCACACTTTAAAATGGTACATATCTAAAATACCTAAGTACAACTTACTACCTTTCTATACTTCAATTATTACATTTAATTAAAGTATTTTTTAAAGATCATCCCTTCTCTGTTGCCCTATAATGTCAATTTCATCATAAATCAAGTGACCATATATGTGTGTCCATTTCTGAACTTTCTTTTTATCTTACTGGTCTGTTTGTCCTTATATATATACCACCTAGTGTTAATTATTGTAATTTATAATAAATCAGTATCTAGTAGAACACAATTCCTGAATTGCTTTTCTTTAAGGATGACTTGAATATTTTTGGTCTTCTGCATTCCCTACTCAATTTAGGGATCAGGTTGTCAATTTCCACCAAGAAACATGCAGGTCTTTCAATTGGGATTTCACTAAATGGAGAGATGAGTTGGGAGATAACTGACATCTTTACCAAATTGAGTCTTATCTCGTATAAAAATTATATATTCTGCTATTAAAAATATGAGAGCCACATGGGGAAAAAAAACACAATCCCCTACCTCACACCATACACAAAAATCAATTTCAGGTAGATTGATGTTCTAAATGTGAAAGCTAAAACAATGGACCTTCTGGAAAATAACATTAAGAATATTTTTATGACAATGGGGTGGGAAAGAACTTCTTAAACAGGAATAAAAAGCTAATCATAAAAGAAATAAACAATAACTTGGACTGCACTGAAATTTAAAATACAGTAAACACACTGTGAGAGGGTGAAAATGCAAGCTATGGCGTGGGAGACATTTGAAAAACATACCTATAAAACAAAGGGAGCATACTCAAAATATACAAAAAACTCTTACAAATCAATTTTTTCTTTGAGACAGAGTCTTGCTCTGTTGCCCAGGTTAGAGTGCCATGACTTCAGCCTAGCTCACAGCAACCTCAAACTCCTGGGCTCAAGCGATCCTGCCTCATCCTCTGAAGTAGCTGGGACTACAGGTGTGTGCCACCACATCCATATAATTTTTTCATTTTTGGTAGAGACAAGGTCTCGCTTTTGCTCAGGCTAGTCTCGAACTCCAGAGCTCAAGCTACCTCCTGCTTCAGCCTCCCAGAGTGTAAGGATTACAGGCGGGAGCCACCATGCCTGGCACAAATCAATTTTTAAAAAGACAGAAAACCCAAAGGAAAATTGAACAATATACTTGAAAAAGGGTTTGGCAAAGAAAATGCAAATGGCTGGTAAACATAAATAGGGGTGCACAATGTCCTTTTCCATAAGGGAGATTAAAAACTAAAACTACAATGAGATACTATCTCACACTCACCATAGAGACTAATAATATCAATTTCTGGCAATAACGTGAAGCAACAAACATTTCCATACACAGCTCTAATGTAAGTTAGAGCAACCACTTTAGAGGACCCTTTAGCACTGACTGCTGAAGTTGAATATATATGTATGATTCATGACTCGATAATTTTATTCCTTGTTGTAGACCAACAGATATACACAAAAGACTTATGCAACAAGATGTATGCACAAGAATAACAGCATTACTTGTAATAGAATATTATTTTGTAAAAAAAATAGAAATAAGCCTAATTCATTGAATTCTATCAATAGTAATCTAGATAAATAAACTGCAGTTTGTTCATTCCTTGGAAAACTATGCAACATTGAAAATAAGTGATTGATTTCTACATACGACAACATGAATGAATTTCACAAACAATGTTGAACTAAGGCATTCAGTCAAAAAATAATATGTGCTGGATGATTCCTCTTATAAAAGTTCAAAAACAGACTAAATTAATCTAGAACGAAGAGAAGGGAGTAGACAGTAACTAGGTTGGTAGGTAGGAAGAGTTTTCTGTAGTGTTTATAATGCCTGGGTGGTGGTGACTCAAGTGCTGTGGCATCAAATTTGTGTGCTTTCTTGTATGCATGTTATACTTAAACAAAAAATGTTTTTTAAAATTCATTACAATTTACCACCGCTACCTCTAAAATTAAGTATAAAATACGGATTCCACATTAATTACTGAAGGAGTTAAATGCTACTACTCTAGCACATTGACTATATACATTAAAGGCACTTGAGAAACAGAGGAGCAAGAAGAATGCTCTGACCTTCACGCTGTGTCTTAAAAATAGAAGATGAAATTCCCATGGGAAAGAGATCTTCCCCATAATAAAAAAAAAAAAAAAAAAAAATTCTTATCCTCAAGGACAGGAAAGTTGAGACCAAAGGAATTCTGTGCAGACAAACCTTATCTTCCCAGTCACTTCTCTACCCAGTTAAATGTCCCAGCTCAAGCACCGTTGCCTTGTCACATGTCCACACTCCTTTGTCCCGTTCAGTGTTTAAGTAACTGACTGTAACTGATTCTTGGGGTCTGCGTTTCCTTACAAGGGCTCCTACGCCACACCAAACTTGTAGTAAACAAAAGTGTGTGCTTTTCTCCTGTTAGTCTGTTTCATGTCAATTTAATTCTTAGGCCCTAAGAAGATGGAGATGGAGTTTTGCCACCCGTACAGAAAATAAGTTTCAGAAAAATCTGAAATGATATGCAAGAGACTATGACGAACCCCGAGGGATAGATTGGTATCTTTTCTGTTTAATACCACCAGTTTTCCGGTTTTACTTGATTCGCCTGCCCGTTCTTTGTCACCGTTGGCCATCCTGGATCCACGGGTACCCTCATGGTGGGCTGATGGCAGGTTGGCCCTCCTGCCCCAGTACCTTTGACTCCTGCAGTCTCGCCCTGGCTAGAGAGGTCTCACAGCCACTACCACACGTGTCTCAATGTGGCCCGTTCTCAGAGAAAGAAAATCCCTCTGACATTCTATTTTCTCTACAACCTGCAAAATATTTTTTACCTTCTTGGTTAGAAGCAGAAAAAGGTTTTAGAAAATGCTATGGTTATTCACCACTTTAACTGCTATAATTTTAAACTTTTCTACATTCCTAATAGCTCCATGACGTGCTATCAAGACGCCCAACATTTCGACTCTTCCGTCAACGAAACCCGAGCAGCCTTCTTCGTTCTGTGCTGACTTTAGTTTTTCCTGTGTCCAGGTACAAGATGCACAGCGGGGGGCAGGGACAGACAAACCGCAGGTACTCTGCAGGAGCTGCCGTAGCTGCCGTCCGCAGGCCTCCGTGGGAAGCTGCGGATGCGCGGCAGTCACGTGAAGTCAAAGCCGACTTCTATTTCACAACATCAGCACAGTAGTGTCCCCTCCTGTCCTCAGGAAAGACAGAGTCCAGCTTCCACACACATATATTTCTATTTTGAAGTTTCAGACATAAACGTCGAAGATTCAACCGCTCTGGGCGTTTCCTTCAGCAGCGGCGCGCACAGGGGATGCCACGGAAAGTGTGAAGGGGCTCCTCGCCCTGCTTCCCTTAAAAAGTTCAAACCGAGTTATGAAGTTGTTAAACAGATTTGTAGTCGTTTCAATGTGTCTACTCTAAGGCTGGATTCATGTCAGCTTTTGTATTAAGAAAAAGTTATTTCCTAATAAATAACCCTTTGTAAAAGTAATTGCTGATTCTAAAAAGTCGTATCTAAAACAATGCTAATAAATAACAGTTTTCTTAGTAAAGTTTCTAAGCAATACTCAGTATGCCTTTCTTGTCTTATATATATTTGCAACACGGGTGAATGCATTTCATTTTTGTTTTGCTATTGATATTTCTTTTTATTTTATTTTTTTTTTATTGGGGGAAAACTACAAAGCATTTACAGTACAATGTTTACAGTCACAATTTGTAGTGAGCTGATTTCCCAAAATATATTACCACTCAAGTTGACTTATCTTGTTACATTCAAAAACCTA
>CAUYRT010009297.1:0-27202 GCA_963574885.1 Lepilemur ruficaudatus | reverse complement strand
TCTACTATAAATAGAAAGAAATTAATTGGCCAACTAAAGATATATAGAAAAAATTAGCCGGGCATGGTGGCGCATGCCTGTAGTCTCAGCTACTTGGGAGGCTGAGGCAGGAGGATCACTTGAGCCCCGGAGTTTGAGGTTGCTGTGAGCTAGGCTGATGCCACAGCACTCTAACCCAGGCAACAGAGTGAGACTCTGTCACAAAAAAAAAAAAAAAAGATGTGTATGTGAATCTTATGAAAGTCTCAGTGAGGTAAAAGTACTTAGGACCAATTTCACTCACAGCCAATGACCCTTTCTAGCAGATAGAACCTTCTGCAGCTCAGCGAAGGAGATCTGAGACGCATTTACCCTTCCTCAGGTCGCCCAGAGTGGGCTCTGTTTGTTAAGAGGCAGTCAAGGCAGAGGCCAGGGGACACCTGCCATAGTGGCTGTTTCCAGCACAGGGTGGAATTTGGTCCTTGGGTCTTCCCTAGTCCCATGACACACATCCCCTAAGAAAAATGCTCATGCCGTGGCCTTCGGTCATCAGTGATGAGTTCTAGATCTCTTTACCAGGAAATCTACAGACATCTTAAATTAACTAGAAAGAGCTCTAGGCTGAAGACTCCTCCCTCCCTCTAGGATTTTGATCAACGTAGCATAGACACAGAGATTGTTTTCAAATAGAGGCTAAAACAGTCTATTGATGGCTAGGCAAGTGCCAAGGGCTCATCCAAATGTAAGGCTCCTGAGAAACGTTGGCGGGAAACATAGGTTTGACCAGAGCTCAGAGTAGGGCCTCTGTGTGATCGACGTTTATGTCCTAGTCCCTGAAACCTGTGAATGTCACCTTGTAGGACAAAAGAGGGTCTTTGCAGATGTGATTCAGTGAAGACCTTTGAGATGGGCAGAGTGTGCTGGATTACCTGGTGGGTCCTAAATGCAGTCACATGCATTCTTATTAAGAGGGAGGTGGAAGGAGATTTGACCACACACAGGGGAGAAGGTGACTTGAAGAGACAACATAGAGCGATTTGGAGATGATGGCCTCGAAGAGTGGAGCAATGTGGCCACAAATCGAGGAATGCTGGCAGCCACCAGAGGCTGCCCTGTGGATGACAGCCCAGTGATTCTAATTTCCGATTTCTGGCCTCCAGAACTGTGAGAGAATAAA
Organism: Lepilemur ruficaudatus; assembly: GCA_963574885.1. NCBI lineage: Eukaryota > Metazoa > Chordata > Mammalia > Primates > Lepilemuridae > Lepilemur > Lepilemur ruficaudatus. The sequence goes on along the minus strand of CAUYRT010009297.1, from coordinate 26,046 downwards.
CTGCAGTTGTTCAGAACCACGGAGTTTGTGGTCATTTGTTCTAGCACCACAGGAAGCTAACACAGCCTCCTGCCTGACACCTGCATTCATCCTTGGCACTCGGGAGCGTGTGCTCGGATGCTAGCATTCCCCAGGTGGCTGGTTGCTAGGAGACAGGAAGTAAATGCAGGCTGTGTGGTACCCGACATAAGGAAGGACAACCGGCAAATAGAAAGCCTGCCACACTGATGACAAGGAGAAGGCAGAGACCTGCCTTTACGGCATATTTACCCTGCCTGCCATCGAAATATGACAGTATGAATTCCACATTTCCACTCCTGCTCCTTTTGGGAGGCAGAAGCAGAAAGATGACAAGGGACTGAAATTGTTGATTCCAAGATGGTCTCATCCGTGCCCCCCATCCCCACCGCCCCTGCCCACATATGGAAAGAGGGAGCTTGGCGCACGAATGGTCCTTTCTCAAACTCCACCTTGTCCAAAGCTGTTCTCATTGTCTCCCTTGTTCCAGCCCTACCCCTCTCAACTTCTGTGCCTCCAGTTTAGTTTATGGCATCCTTACCCCCTGCCCTATAGCCGCCCAAGAGAAGGGGGATCACCCTGACTCCCCTTCTTCCATCATACCCCCATATCTAATTAGAATGTAAGCCCTTTTTATTATCCACGAAACCTATTTCATTAATATTTTCTCATTTTTCTTTCTCCCTGTCGCGTCCCTAGTTGAAGTCCTTGTTCACAGGAGTGTTACGATATCTAAGGGTGGCCCCACTACCTCCCTGATGGAAACCCTTCAGGGGATTCCCACGATGTTTTATGTAAGGTCCCAGCTCCCTGGCGTCTCTCTCTGTGGTTTGAAGGTCCTTTCTTTCAAGATTCAGCTGTAATTTTATTCTCTCTTCACCATAAACTGCAAGCTGTAGCCACGCCTAAGATTGTACCGTTTTCTGACCGTACCATGTGATTTCGTGACTCCACGTCTGTTCTCTTTTTTCCTCATATCGTCTTCCACGGCTTCCCCATCAGACCTCGAGGCAAAGGGCTGAAGTCCTGTGTCAGTGCTGCCCTTTAAGACTGCAAGGAAGAAATGTGGACGGCAGGCATCTGAGGGGACGGGTCACCCTGGAGGTGCTCATTGTCCTTCTCATTACCTTAAGTCCCAGAACCTCCAACGAGTCTCAAAATCAGTACATTTATTCCAAGAGACTCCAGATTATTTCCTACACAGAGCTGATTCACCATCTCTTTTTCTTCCAGAATGTATACATATTCATTCCTTGTTTTAAAAATTTGGTTTACTTATTTTCTTTCATTCATCCTACTTTATAAGATGCCAATCTCTGCATTTGATGATTTTTTTGTAGTAAGTTAAAGGAAACAGTTGTGGAAGTCTAGACCATCACCTCCTTCCATTCCTCCTCTCTGAGTGTGAGCTTTTGCAGGGAAGCCCCTGGGAGCCCCCACCCCAGCACAATCACTTAGTGCTTCCCTCCCTACCAAGGTGTGTGTGGTTGGGTGAGGACTTCCCTTGATGATGTGGTAGATATCTTAGAAAATACTACATTCTCTTATCAAAATGGGTCTCCTGATAGGCAGCTCTTCATTAAGTTCCCAAACTTTGAATTGTCTGAGCATTTGCCCAGAGGTTTTAAACTAGACGTGACTAAGTTGCCTGGAAGAGTCAATATAACATTTTTTCTGCATCACCAGAAGGAATAAGAGCTCGTGAGCAGCTGAGTTCAGCTATGGAGAAATGCAAGGCTACATCTCTGCACATGAAAACTTCGACCGACTCACATCCCATTGGGCAGAAGCTGCACCTGTCCCCCGAGAAGCTATTGGCCTCTCTTCTACGTGGACCACACTTTTGCTCCAGCTGGGCCCAGGTCCAAACTCTTGCATCTTGGAAAACAGGTTTGGTTTACCTGAAGCACTCTTCGTGAGCTGTAGAAACCTCTGCAGGAAAAGTCTGTGTGTGTGGTGAGATCTACCATCCAATCCACGCATGCCGAGCAGAGGAAAATCCGTCTGCATCCTGTTTTCCTGCTGCTGGTTGATTGGAATTCGTGACTAGCTGTCTCTAGCTCAGAGGTGGCCTATAGCTGCAGCAGTTCTTGTTAATAGGTAATATAGGAAATTTTGCATACTTGGCACACATGTGGCTGCCATTTTAATGTATAAACCAATACAATCTAAGATTTAGGTCTTCCCTGAACTTCATACTGGACTTACCACTTCATACATGCCCTGTAAATGCAGGAGAGGAGATAATAATAATAATAATAAAGTCATGGAGCTTCACACTTATAAGTTCCGAAGCAGTCTGCTCCACTGAGGATCATCGGGCATTCTTGGTATGTGTCCTGTTTGGGACCATGCAGTGCCACCAGCCATTGGCCAGGCTGCCGACAAGGCTGCTGCATGAGGGGAAGCCACAGGGAGTGCCACCTGGTGAACTCAGCAGTGACCTCACCTCAGATAGCAAGTCACGAAGCTCTTTCTGGCTAGCTTGGTAAAAGTTAGACGGCTAGCCTGGCAGCTCTGAGAAAATGTGAGTGTGTCCTCGGTCTACCGTTTGGGGTGTAGCAAATTTGTGTGCCGTCTAAGGGAATGAAGCAATCTCCCTCTGCACAACCTGACCCTCCCTAATTGTACCTCCATTTGTATACGTGGAAAATCACTGGACGTGGACATCCTGCCCGTGCTGACAGAGTCCTTCATCCAGCCAACTCCAGTAACTATGGAATGGAATAGCAACTGTGGGTCACGTTCTTTTGGAAAGTTTTTCATCCACTTGCAAACTCACCCACATCTGTGCCTTGATTACGTTCTTGTAATCAAGGTAATCAAAGATGAGTATCTTTCTTAGGGAAATTGGCTTCATAATCTCCTATTTTTATTTTCGGTGAGTCTCCCCGCCCCCCAATACGTAGGGCAGCGCTCCCACCCACGAAAGCATAATGAGTACGTACCCACCTGCTCTGGACATCTCTGGAAGTTTCAGCAAGTGAGTACCTGACAAACAAAGCCTCCTTTCCTATTAATTACACTCAGAGATATGACTCATGCAGAAGCAGCACACAACTAATTGGAAAGAAAAATAAAATTAGGCATGAGGAAGTAAGGGAGTGAAATCATGCAAGAGTAACAGGAGAAAAAAAGAGCCGTGGAGATGAGACTGAATTAACAGAATAGACGAGGGGGTGGGGGTGACACACACACGAGGCAGTCACAGAGGGTAAGAAGCCTGGTGGAGATCAGCGCTGACAAATGAGTCACGAATAAACGGAACATCCAGTTTTGTTCTGTGAGATGGAATGTCCACCCAATTGAGTCCACCAACTAATTGGTTTTACTGATTGTTTTTTCTCATGAGTCGACTCGTGGTTGTTAGAGTCCTCTTTCCTATTTCACTGCCTGGTTAAATCTGAGACTACAACTGGCCCGCTCTTAAAGATGATTGGAAAACCGTTACGGAGGAGAGAAAGCTTTCCTGGAAATAGGACAGAATTTTCTAATGCAGGATGGAGGAGGGGAAGCATGAACAAAGAAGGGAAGGTCACAAAGATGTCGAGAGCCTCTACAGACGGAGGGATTAAGGTGCTCTGGATTGGAAGATTCCTAAATCAGCTAATTCCTCTCTCCCCAGAATTACATCTTTCTGTGCACAGCTCTGTCCCCCACGTTGGGAAACCGAGAGTTAGGCTACCTGTCCAGTCCTCTGATTCCACCAGGAAACAGAAAATAAATAATAGAACAGGTGGCTTACAGAGAAGGAGGAACCAGGACACCAACCCTTCCCACCTGGTGGCCAGTCTCCTGTTCCCAACAGCTGTGTCCTCCAGCAGTGGTGTCTCACCAGGGCGTGGCCAGGGTCTCCCCGGCATCATCCTGGGTCCCTCGGCAGCCTGAGAATAGGTCATAGTAGGCAGCTATAGAAGCCCAGTAGAGCCAACATTTACTGAGTGACAATCATGTTTCAGGCACTGTACGTGCAGTCTCTTAATCCTTACAGATGAGAAAACAGGATGACAGAAGTTAAGTCATTTTCCCAAGCTTGGGTAAGTCGTGAAACTGGGATTTGTCTGATGCCCACACCTGCATCCTTTCTGCCCGGCCACGCTGTCTTCTTTACCAGATAACGTTTCCTCCCCACCCCCGCCAGGAACTAGCTCCCGGATTAGGAAGGCAAACCTACGAAATAATGCACAGTGTCATGCTGTGCTAAGATGTTTACCCATTTCTACTCTGAGAGAGAATCAGGTTTGCTAACTTACCCCTGGATCAGCTTTCTAAGTTCCAAAGCAAACTTCCCAAAGGGTATTCCATGCCGAGTTTACTTCTCCTTCTTGAAAATTCATTCCACACCCTTCTTGAGTACCTGCTAAGAATAGTTTCCACGTGAAGTACTTGGAGTTGATTAAAACACATCCCTGAATACAGGATGCTGAAGGTGACATGAAGGGCACAGCCCTGGGCCCGTGCACTGCATGTAATAGAGCCAGTACAATGGCGAGGCTGAGCATGACAGCCAAGAAGAGCATTGTACCCTCAACAACTATTTATTGAGTGCTGCATGTCTCTCTGTTTATGTCTCTCTGTCTCTCTCTCTCTAGCATGCCCAAGTTTTCTATTTCCAAGATTTGGATTTCAGGATATAGTGGCTATCTTGTGTTTTTTTCCTGTTGCCCTGTCCCCATTCTTTTGCTGGCACTACATTGTTTTTCTTCTGGGGAACTGTCCTTCCTCCATGCCAAGTCCATGTGACTCCAAAGTATGGCTTGACCTGCTCCTGGGTGTGGCCACATGTGTGTGTACTGGCACACTCCTTACTGCTGTTTAGTGACAGGCTTGGGAACAGACATGTGGTCCAAGTCAGACCGGATCAGAGTTAATCCCAGGACAGTCACTGGATCTACAGAGAAAGGAACACCCTCTTCACGGTTGCTAAGCAGGTAGAATGTGCACCTGGATGTATTGGGCTCCCACAGAGGACGGTGTGTCTGAGAATGAAGCTGACCTAGAAGAATGACAAGCAAAAGGCAAAAGTGGACAGGGCTCCGGTGATAATTTTGCATCCTGGGTCCCGTGTTTATTGGACTTGACGTCATCCCATAAATCTTCAATACAACTTTTGCCCTAACTCTTCAAGAAGAGCCAAGCAGTTGTCAATATATTAATGTGACTTTCATCTGCTATCGCTCTTGGGTGGCTTAGCAGGGTAGGATCCAGGCATTCTTGGGTCCATGTTCATAATTTCAATCATAATACTGTCAAACACCATCCAAAACTCCCAACAGGCTACCAACTTCATCTCCCCTGTTATATTCAGATAAGAGTTAAGTTTTCTAGAAGCTTTGTGTCAACAACATCAACAGTTATTTGCAGGGTCACGCCACTCACTGGTGTCTTTCTCATCACATGAACCTGTTAATGAACTAAGGTTACAAAACCTGAAAAAGTGTGAAGGGGAAAAACAACAAAACCTCTATATCCTGTGATGTATGCATACGACCAATTATTTGAAATCATCACCAATGACTTTAATTCAAAATAAAACCATCTTTCCACTATACTTTAAGAAGTTCACAAATAACCTCAGTCAAGCCTTTCAACTAATATGAAGTGTTAGTTGAGAAAGTCAGCTTGTTAACTTTCTACGCCATTCATGTAGTACAACATATTCAATTTATACAGAAGAAACCTAAAACACACCCCCAAACGTTTCAACCCCAGAGTATGCTTAGGTGCTATTGGTTGCACAAGTATGAAAATGACAATATATGTGAAGTATATTTCATGAAGCAAGAAATTTCATGATGACAGAAATCCTTCTGCTGTGAATTGCACCACCTTTTGCCTGCGTTGTTACTTTAATGAAATTTACAGCTCTGGAAACTACTCTAGATTTAATTTTTGCACTTCTATGCAAACTCCCATGACGAACATATATTCTTCAAAAACAAGAACATTCTCTTATGCAAGCTTTCCCTTCCCCGGGATCTATGCAATACCCTGTGCCCAGTGGCAAGAATCATGCTTAAGCCATTAGCATCATAAATCGCTTAGAGAACAAGGTATGAAAGATTTGAAAGATATATCGAGTGGAACTGAGCAAATTAGATCTGTCCCTGTTGTTTTATCTTTATTTATTAATGGCAATAATTCTGTCCTAATCTTTTGTATAGCACTGAATCAATTATGCGGCATCTAAAGCTCTTCAAATGATTTTCATTGACGTCTTCCTTCTTCTCCTGCACGGGCAGATGCAAATTGCTCTGGGGAAAGTCATGAGGCCAACAGGCACTTGTTCCTGCTGCTAAGAGTATCTGTAGAGAGTCATCCTTCTCCCCAAAACAAGAACTTACAACTGATGAAGTAAACAATGCACTGATCACAGACATAGGCAAAGTCTCTTTAAAGAGATAGAATGGTTTTCAGGCATCTGGGATGGTAACAATAGTTTTATTGAAAGTATGAGCATGTTTAAATAAAGAATATTCCTGTCTGAAGAGGTGGGCAAGCCCCCCTGTAAGTAAGGAAAAGGGAAATTAAAGGAGGAACACTGGGGCGGCCCAGCTAAACTGTGTGGTCTTCCGATTGTCTGGTCATACTACCAGCACCATGGCTTTTGAGGAGATGGATAAAGGGGCAAAGAGCTGGAGAACCTACTGGAAAGATCATTTCTACCAAGCACTTAATTCACGTAGCCCCATCCTCTCTCTGATCCCATGCCATAGTCACCCAGCAACCTGTTCATTATAAAGTGGCTTTTCAGGAACATCTTTTCTCTATAGAAAGACATGGTTTGGACATACACATTTTGAATTTTAGTATTTTTGTGATGCATTTTAAAAATTTTTTGATTGTGATAAAAGTGTACATAACTTATCATTTTAGACATTGTAACTATTTTTAAGGACACAGTTCAGTGGCCTTAAGTCTATTCACAATGCTGTGCTCTTATCACCACTATTAATATTTCATCATCCCAAACAGAAATTCTGTACACATTAAACAATAACTCCCCATTGTCCCTTACTCTCAGCCTCTGGTAACCACCGTTCTACTTTCTGTTCTGTGACTTTGCCTATTCTGGATAACTCATTCAAGAAGAAGAATACAGTATTTGTCCCTTTGGTTGTAGCTGCTTTCATTTAGCATGACATTTTCAAGATTTATGTTGGAGCCTGTATCAGAATCTCCTTTCTTTTCAAGGTTGAATAATATTCCAGTGTGTGTACATATCATGTTTCATTTATCTATTCATCTGTTGATGGGCATTTTGGGTTGTTTCCACCTTTTGGCTGTTATGAGCAATTCTTCTATGAACTTTAGTGTATAGGTCTCTGGTTGAATCCCTGCTTTTAATTCTTTTGGATATATACTTAGAAGTGGAATTGATGGATCATATGGTAATTCTATGTTTTCCTGTCTGAGGACTTGCCAAATTGTTTTCTGTAGTGGCTGCACCATTTTATAATCCCAGCAGCAATGCACGAAGGTGCCAGTTGAACCACATCCTTGCCAACACTTATTATTTTCCATTTTTTTATAACAGCTATTCTAATGGGCATGAAGTAGTATCTCATTGTGATTATGACTTGCACCTCCCTCGTGATTAGTGATGTTGAGCATCTTTTCATGTGCTTATTGGCCATCTGCATATCTTTGTTGGAGAAATATCTGTTCAAGTCTTTTGCCCATTTTTAAAATTGGGTTGTGTGATGTAATTTCTGTGAATTTGTGTAATTTCTTCATCAATCATTGGAATTCCTAATTAACTTGGCTGAGGTAAGGGACTGTGCTGATCATGTTGACTCGAGAAGCTTGGCTTACTGCTTGGCAGTTATTTCTATTACAAATGAAATTGTCCCTGTGGTTTACTTCAGTCTTCCGATCCTGATTACCTTGATTTATGCCTAAGAGATGGATTTTCTCTTGAGATACTGGCAACTCAGCTTCTGAAGTTGCAAGGCTGTGGGCCTGCACACAGACCACTGTGCATTCCCCCTATAGTGAGAGACACCCTCTGAGGTATCCAGGGCTGGAGGCAGCTACTGTCTCTGGGTGTTTTCTAGGGTAGTCTGAATGTTGCACTGTCCAGTACAGTAACCAGTAGCCACATGTGACCATTTAAAATAAAATTTCAATTAGATAAAATGAAAAATCCAGTTTTTAATCTCACTAACCACATTTCAGCTACTTGGTAGCCACGTGTGGCCAGTGTCTGCTGTGTTGAACAACACAGATATGGAACTTTTCCATCTCAAAATGTTCTCTTGGGCTATACTGATTTAGAAAATAAGCATTTTAAAAAGAACTTTGGATACAGTTAAATAAAACCAAACAAAACAATAGCAAACAAAAAATGACTCCATGATTAGGAAATGATGATGTTAGGATTAGAGAACAAAGTTAGACAGGATTGCAATAAACTCTACATTTTAACTACTAGGAGTCCATTAGTATTCTCTGTTACAGAATCGCTTGTAAAATGCCGATGTCATGGGGTTGATGTGAAGATTCCTGAGCCTAGCGCATAGTAAGCACTATATAATTATGTGACAGTTTAGGATATAATATAAACATACAGAAGTCAGCAGCATTTCTACATACCAATAATGTAGCCAAGCACTAAATCAAGAAAACAAGTCCATTTACAATAGCTACAAAAAAAAGAAAAAGAAAAAAAAAAAAAAGGAAATACCTAGAAGGATATTTTGCCAAAGAGGTGAAAGATCTCTACAGAAATTGTAGATGACATAAACAAATGGAATAGTATCCCATGCTCATGGATTAGAAGATTTAATATCATTAAAATGACCATACTGCCCAAAGCAATCTACAGGTTCCATGTAATCCCTACCAACATCAATTTTCACATAATTAGAAAAAATAATTCTAAAGCACACATGGAACCAAATAGGCAAAGCAATCCTAAGCAAAAAGAACAAAGCTGGAGGCATCACATTGCCTGACTTCAAATTATTCTACAAAGCTATAGTAACCAAAACAACATGGTACTGGTATAAAAATATACACATAGACCAATGAAACAGAACAGAGAACCCAGAAATAAAGCCACATACTTACAACCTATGGATCTTTGACAAAATTGGCATGAACATATACTGGGAAAAGGAGACCCATTTCAATAAATGGCACTGGGAAAATTGGATATCTATATGCAAAAGAATGAAACTGAACCTGTCTCTCACCATATACAGAAATCAACTCAAGATGGATTGAATGTGAGACCTGATACTATAAAAATACTAGAAGAAAACCTAGGGAAAGTTCTTTTAGACATTGATCTAGGCAAAGGATTCATGACTAAGACCTCAAATGCACAGGAAACAAAACAAAAATAAACCAATGTGACTTAATTAAACTGAAAATTTTCTGCACAGTGAAACAAATACTCAGCAGAGTGAACAGACAACCTGCAGAAGGGGAGAAAATGTTTGTAAACTACACATCTGACAGGGACTAATATCCAGAATTTATAAGGAATTCAAACAACTCGACAACAACAAAAAACAGATAATTCCATTAAAAAGCAGGCTAAGGACATGAATAAACATTTTTCAAAAGAAGACATACAAATGGCCAACAAGCCACTTGAAAAAAATATTCCATATCACTAATCATGAAGGAAATGCAAATTAAAACCATAATGAGATATTATACCAATCATAATGGCTATTATCAAAAAGACAAAAAATTATAGATGTTGGTGAGGATACAGAAAACATAGAGCTCATATATTGTTGGTAGGAATGCAAATTTGTACAACCTCTACAGAAAACAGTATAGAGATTTCTCAAAAATAAAAAATAGAAATACCATGAGATCCAACAATCCTACTGCTGGATATCTACACAAAGAAAAATCATTGTATCAAAAAGGTATCTGCATTTGTATGTATATTGCAGCACTACTCACAATAGCCAAGATATGGAATCAACCTAAGTGTGCATCAGTGGAGTATTGTATAAAGAAAATGTGGTATATATACACAATGGAATGCTATTGAGCCATAAAAAAATGAAATTATGTCTTTTGCAGCAACAAGGTACCTGTCTGTGGCCTGTTAGGAAGTGGATCACACAGCAGGGGGTGAGTAGCAGGGGAGCAAGTGAAGAAGCTTCATCTGTATTTACAGCTCCCCCCATCACTCACATCACTGCCTGAGCTCTGCCTCCTGTCATATCATCGGAGGCATTAGATGCTTATAGGAATGTGAACCCTACTGTAGACTGCACGTTCGAGGGATCTAGGTTGCACGTTCCTTATGAGAATCTAATGCCTGATGATCTGAGGCGGAGCTGAGGCGGTGATGCTAGCGCTGGGGAGCGGCTGCAAATACAGATTGTCATTAGCAGAGAGGTCTGACTGCACAGAGACCATAATAAATCAATTACTTGCAGACTCATATCAAAACCCTATGAGTGAGTGGCAAGTGAAAATGTATTATAATAATAATAGAAATAAAGTGTACAATAAATGTAACGTGTTTGAATCATCCTGAAACCATCTCCACCACCCGCTGGTCTGTGGAAAAATTATCTTCCATGAAACCGGTCCCTGGTACCAAGAAGGTTGGGGACCACTGGTTTCAGCCATCGAGTCTGTGGTATTCTATTATAGCAGCTCAAACTGACTAAGACCAGTCATTTTTAAATTGTTGTTAAAGCATCACCTTAATTCTGAAAGAGAACGTTAAGTTTTCTTTACAAAATATCTAATAGGTAGCATATCAATGTCACTTGTTTTTCTGGAACACTTGACATTTTATAAAGGAAACATACTTGATTTCTTTTTTCATTTTGAGAACTCTTTCAAGTATTTTATCCTAAAATAGCCATTGAAACTCTACCAGGGAAAACACTAAGCTAGCAAAAATTTTCCTGGTCATTCCTGACACATTACAAATTATTACACAGATTCTACTACATTTTACAGGATGTGGCAAACTCTAAGGTGGTCCCTAGGATGCCCACATCCTGGGAATCACGGGCCTGCATGAGATTTCCTTTCCTTGAGTGTGGGTGGGACCTGTGCTTGCTTCTGCCCAGCAGAACATTGTAAAGGTGTTACAGCCATGATTATATTACGTAAGATTTTAACTTCTGTCTTGCTAGCAGACTATCGTTATTGACTCTTTCCCTAGCTGGCGTTGATAAATTACACTGCCATATGGAAAGGCTCATGTTGCCAGGAACTGAAGGCATCCTCTGGCCTGACAGCCAGCAAGGAGCTGAGGCCCTCGGTCCAACAACCAGTGAAGAACTAAATCCTGCCAACAGCCACAGGAGCTTGGAAACAGGTCCTTTCTCAGTTGGGTCTCAGATGAGGCCCCAGCACAGCTTGAAAGAGACCCTGAACTGTAAGACTAGCTAAGCCACGCCTGGACTCTTGGCCCCCAGCAACTGTGAGATGCTAAATGTGTATTTTTTAAGCCAATACATTTGTAGTAACTTGTTATGCAGCAATCAAACTATCATAATACACGCATTTTTCCTTTATAAATCCAACTAATCTTTGCACTAATATTTGCAGCAATAGCTTGTGTTTGAAGGATGCAGTGCATGAATCTTATGTGTGCAGCTGACTCTGTAATGCTCACCTAGACATTGTTTTTAAAATTCCAGTCAAAGCAGCCTCTTCATCAGGGATTCGGCTATACTGTTTTTCTGTCAAGCACTGGTTTTATTGTAAAAATTACTCCTATGGAGATATCTTCTCTCATACATCTTCTACTGGATGGCTCATAAAAAAATGTAGTTTGTCATTACTGGTACAGGGTCTAGCAAATATATAAGTTGGGGTATTGAAATACCTATGCTCTCCTTCAGCTAATATTCTAATATTCTCCATTGTGTCATTTATTCTGTACTTCTACCTTTAGGATTTTGGTGAAATCACTTTCAGATCTGTTGACAAACAAAAGCATTTTAATTTGTTGATAGATATTGGTTCCTATGTGTCAATTTTACCGTTGTTCCTGCAGAGGATGAATGAGTGTTTTGCTAATGAAGGTTTGCTACTGAGTAAGAGACTTCAATGAAACTTCCAAGCAATTATCATTAAACTTAGGGGAATTTTGGAAGTATTGACTTGAGCATCCAGTAACTTTGAACTTTAGCAAAAAAAAAAAAAAAAGGCAGTTTTTTTTTAGATTCTGGTTTTTAAGTGTCTTAGTTGTTTAGTTTTTAAGTGCTTTGCTAATTGCAATGATATCAATCACTACCAGCTCAAGGCTCAATTACACACCTAGAATTACTTTCACTATTAAAGGACAATCCATACTGTAAACACAATGGCTATCTGGGCCCCCGCTCCCATTCTCACTCCTCTTTTGTCGACTCTCAGCCAGAAAAGTCAGGTCACATCCTGTCACATGCCTGTGCAGACTTTCCAGTACCTCCCCATCCTGTTCCCAGGAAAAGCTCAAGTCCTTACCGGCCCCTCCCTGACCTTCACCTTTATTGGCCCCCAGTCCTTGGAGCATACCACCCCCACTCTCATGCTCACCCTTCCCCCCATTCACAAGGACCTCCCCCGCCCCTCCCCCCGTCTTGGAAATTGCACTCTATTCTGCTAGGAAGGTTCTCCCCTCGGTATGCACAAGACTCTTTGCTTCACTTCCTCTCTTGTCTGTTCAAACGCGTCCTCATCAGAGAAGCCTCCCCAGCTCCCCAGACACTCCCTCCACAAGTTACCCTTCTTTGCTTTCCAATAGAGCGCCCCTCACCACCTGACGTTTTATACATGTGCTTCTTGTGTCTACTCGAGATAGGGCTTTGCTGTTTTATCCCCGGTATCTAGGTTGTACCTGGCTTATAGAAGGCACTTGATAAATATTCATTAAATGAAAGAATACATTTCAAATTAGCTTTTTGGTAATACTGAATTTTTGCAGTGGTTTTCATCTCAGTTTGAATGAGACTGTCATTGTTTCTAGTCTTGTCATAAGACATGTTAGCAGTCATTTTGTCCTGGTTCTCTTGGGATTGCATTTTTTAGTCATTTTCATCAGTTCACAGGGTTTTTTGTTTTGTTTTGAGGATTGCCTTTTAAAACAGTTGGTCATTTTGTGAGAGTTGCTTTAGCTTGAATGAGATAAGATAGTTTCTAGATTCACCTAACTGGGTATGTATAAATGCAGGATGGAGTCATATGCAGAAGTCAGACTGATGACAGAACACCCCGAGGCTGACCTCCCACTGCCGCAGTGAGACAGGCCTCCCCAGGACACCCCCTCACTGCGCAGGACACACGTGGGTCTCACATTAGAGTGTAAGGGGCAGTAGTCACGGGAGGTTAGGCTCTGCCATGGTAACCAGCAACCCCAAACCTCGGCATCTTAGCACAAATACAATTTTACTTCTCACTCTCAAAAAGACTGGTTGGACGAGGCAGCTTCTCTCTGTGACCCCTTTGACTCTAGGGTCAGTGTAGTTAGAGGGGAGGCTGTGAGCAGGTCCACAAGGCCAATCCCAATGGCCACATTCCAGTCACATGACTTGATCAGACCTGCAAGGGAGGCTGGGAAATACAGAGGTGGGGTATTTGGTGAGCATTAAAAGTCCCTGCCACAGTTTCAATCCGTGTGTATTAAACATTAGTAAAGTATAATTCTTCTTTTAGTATAAAAATAAACATATTTTTCCTTCCTATCATTTTTGTGTGTGTGTGTACCACACTCCAGAGATCACAACTAAGATGGTGATGCCATAAAACCCACATTTAACCAAAATTAAATATATCATCTTGTTTTGTCATTCTCTTCTTTGTCCTAAAATGGAATAGATGACATTTTTAGCTAATAATGGTGCCTTTGAAAGGTTCTCTGGATAATCAAGATCTATTGGTACATCCGCACAGGACTGTGCTGGTCCCCCACGTCTCGTGAGCTGATCAGCGGCATGGCCAGGCCGCCCTAGCGAGGAGTTAACAGAGACGGGAGATGACAAAGCCTGCCCCAACGTTCCTGTATCGATTATACTCCGTTTCAAGATCAATTCTGCAAATTGTAGATGGAGGCAACTGCTCGAAGATTCGATTTGGGATGATTCTGCCCAATAAAGGCAAGGGGAAGAATTAAAAACATCCTTCTACTTTGGGAAACACAAAACAACAAACTGAAACCCACTGCTGAGTCCTTGCTGAGTGGAGGCTCTGGGCCCATTGAAGGAGCCCCAGAGAAAAGCCTTGTCCAGAGGTCCGAGGCTGGCTGGGTGGGGCCGGGCAGCACTGAGAGGAAGGGGCCGGATGTGAAGATGACAACAGGGCTCTCTGCTAAACATGATCAAAGAAGGTGCCACGCACAGCAGGGGCCTCATAGATCTTCGAGGAGAGAGTGGAGGGTCCCACATCCTCAATGCCAAGCTCCCCCGTAGACACTTTGTCTTAGCGTTCTAGGGTCACAGCGTTTGGGTATCACCTCTGCATGCAGCCTCCCAAAATGTGTCTGCAGCCTAGAAAGTGCCTCAGCTTCCCAGGTCCTGAGCCCTGACACCATGCATCCCAACAGGGTCCACATCCCAGGTTTGGGCAACTTCTTCTCCGACAGTCACACATGACCGTCCCCGTTAGCCCTGTTTCCCTGTGATAAGGTCTGGCTGCTTCCAAGGTTCACCACAGCTCCCCTCAAGGAGATAGGGAGCCGCCGCTGCACCTGTAAGTTGAAGGTGACTTTCTCATGACAGTCTTCAAAAGGGCATTTCTCGTGCTCCCTCGAGATGGGCCTGTGATGTCTCCATCTATTCCCAAGATGAATGATGATGTCAGTGGAACCAATCATGATCCCATGAGCCAAACACGTCTCTCTCTTTTCTGCGTTAGGGATGTGCTGGTACCAATAGCAACAACAATCACAAAATCGTCTCTTACCCCAATAAAACGTGAGGCTCACCCGATGGCATTTCAATGTTTGTTGCCACCTAACAACTGTGCACCTTGGACTATTAATGGGCTGCCCTCTCTAGCCCCTTATTACATCATGTGCCTGGCCCATGATCTGTGCTTGTATCTCATATACTGACTCTTCTGATTTCAGACTATTGTAAATATGAGAGACCATGTTTGCACTGGTCTCTCCCCATTGGTATGTACACCAAAAGCATCTTCCTTCTTTCTAGTGGCTATGTCTGCCTTTCCTAATGCTAGTTGGTGTTAGTGAAATGTATTCACAACTGAGCAAAGCCAGAATGAGGAAAGGAAGGGGAAGAAGCAATTTGGGTTTATCCCAGAACCCTATATAGGGAAAAACACTGGGCCTAATTGTTTCCTGCACAGTGCTTTACTAACTTTATGACCTTGAGCAAGTCATTTCACGTATCTGAAACTCAAGATTCTTCATCCACAACTGTAGATGGTAACACCTGTCCTATCACATCCCCATACAGTTAGCTGTTTGTTGTAAGAGTTAGAGTTCACAATGAAATACAAAGGAATCTGGAAATGCAAGCTAATGCCATTACTCTATTATCCAAAAGGTCCAGGTGCTGAATTTTAGTCCCTTTATTTTAAAATTTGCTTACTGTATAATTTACACACTGCTTGTACTTACCATTTTAAAAGGTGTCCCTCTCCCATTTCTGTGTCTACTGAAAACACAGACATGAACTGACCTTTCCGTCACACTTTGTTGTCATTGTTCTTGATGTTATCAGGGATTGGTATATCCGACACTTGCCCTCTGCATATTAACCTAGCAGGCAGTTACTTGCCTGGCACAGTCCTCCCCATTTGCAAATGTTCTTCTACTTTGCCTGCCTGGAGGACCAAAGGCCTTCCAGGGAGCATACGGAGATGGTGGAGGCTCTGCAGATTCCAGGGTTAGGGAGAGGTTAGACAGCTGCTGGGATGAGTCTATTCATCAACATATCAGGTTTTGCAGGAACAAACTATGCTGAAAATAAATGCCACTGGGTAGAGAGTCTCACATTTCTACAATACATCAATGTTGGTCTTGTACATGCATATCAAATAAAAATGCCTAAACAGGCATTTTCACATAGTAGAATGATTATTGCTACTCCACACCCAGGAAAGTGCATTTGTGCAGTCTTTGGGATTCATTATAGTAAACTATTTTACACATAGAAGAGGGGAAGTGTGAGTTTAATGTTTAAAATATGAGATAATCTTGAGCATATATGAGGCTGGCATCGCTAGTGAGCTTAACAAGTCTCTTAATTCAAGATCTCTATTTGGAAAGTAAAATAGCAGCGTTTACCCCACACAAGAGTCTTGGAGCTCTGCTCTAAATGGCTCAAGTCAGTCCAGACAATTAGTTGTCAGTTTTCTCCTAAACAGTTATGGTGGGCATGTGGTTCTTCACCAGGCAGAGGAAGGGGCTGAAATGCAGGGAGAGGGTGTGAAATTAAAATAAGCTCCAGCTTTGCTGTCACTGCTCACAACAACTGTTTGGAAAATTACTAAAATTCTGCTCATTTTGGGTGGGCACTGTGGCTAGAAAAGTAAATGAAGTTGGCAACAATGTAAATAAATACTTATAGAATAGAATTAATGAATGAAGTTAGGGTCAAAAGCGAGAGTGTGGGATAGGAGTGTAAGAAGCGTTGGTTTCCCAGACCCTTTTGTGCCCGTGTTCATGTTTCCTTTTCGCATCTTCTCAGAGAACACCAAAGGGCTTGAGCCTCCATGAAAGGAGGAATTCGAGGACTGATCAGAAGCCCTGGTTGGAGACCTCAGACCCAGGAATCAGGCATCCTGGGGTTCTCAGACTTATTTGTGTGTTTTGTCCAGTGTCAAATATTGTAATGGCCTTAATTTAGAAAAGAAATGGCTACTTTAGGAAAAATGATTTTGGATGCAGGAAGAAAGACCTTGATTTTTTTTTTTTTTACAAAATGTTATTTGTTAATTACTTATTAATGAAAAAATATTCTTTTTAAGACATTGGGCCAGGTCCTATGAGAAGTGTGATGGCATATTCTTTTCACTCCATAGGTTTTGATCTGCCTGGTAAGTCAGGACATGGTTATAGGAAGAAAAATTATAGAAGAAAAATGGTTCATAGTAGTCAGTACTTAGCATTGTTTTTCTGTTCTCAATTAACAACTGATTCTTTTAGTTATTGAATTTATTCTTAAATTAACTATACAATTTTTTCTTTGAACTATTTTCTTTTCTTTTTAAAAAGTAAGTATGATTCAAACATGGTGCAAAATTCAAGAGGGACAAAGAGGACACAGTGGAAAGTTTTGCTCCTACCTGTGTCTTCCCCACCTACCCAGCTCTTATCCTTGGTGGCAACCATGTTATCAGTTTCTTCTGTATCTTCTCAGAAGCATCCTCTAAGTATTTTAAAACAAAATGAGAATCTAAGAGAAGACAGCTCTTAGTCACAGCCATGCAGGACTTCTGTCCTGCAGGTGCACATTGTGGGATCTTATTTGTCTTCTCCAGGAGTCTTGGAAAAGGGACATCTAACATTTGAACCACTTAGGAGAAGATGCCACAAAAGCATCTTCACCTCCTCTCCTGGGAACTCAGGTCAGAAAAATGGATACAGAAGCAGAGATAATGATGAATGTCTAGTTGTGGGAATCCATAGCTGGTACTGAGAAAATAGATAGCCTGTATCATCATAAAGTTTTTAAAGTCTATAAAGTCAAATATGTGTTAAATATATGCATAATATCAGTGTCCATAATGTCACTATCTGTCCTTCCCAGAGGATCTGCAATGTTATTTATGGTCCTAAAGTGTGGGGACAAATTATGGAACACTAATGGCTGAGGCAGAGCCAACCTGTTCTCGTCTCTCGCCACCCATTATGGATATTTCAATTCAATTATAGACAGCGCAAGCAACTCCAGAACTCAAAGTCGGAATTGGGCTCAATCAATCAGAATTAATTTTACCTAAATGATGTTATGAGAAGCAGCAATATGGTTTTAGACACTGAAATTAGACACTGAAGCTGGCGTCCTCCCTGCAGAGAATACTAATGCTGGGATTCTGGTCCCCAGTGGCACTCTGCCTTGTCACCGCCAACCACCACCCCACTGCCAACCCGTGCCCTGAAGTTCCCCTTGAAAGTCAGCTTGTCAAATGTTGCGAGCGCTGAGATGAGCCTGCACGGATCCATTTAGAACTCCTTCTCCTCCTCATTCATATTCATCACAGCTGGCGCGAATTCACAAGTGATGGCGGTAAAATGTTTCTGTCAGTTCCTAATGCCTCTTAGAAATATGGGCGTTTTTAACAAGTGGTTGCTTGATTGCTAAGCAAACACTCTGAGATAATTTCTCTGAGGAGAGAGCTCATTGTTAAACAAGGACACTTCTTGCACCATTCCTGCTAATCTGTCCTCATTTACTGTGTCACTATGCCATCATCTGTGGACATAATGACCTATTCCATAGCTCTCCATTGTTTCTGACACCATGGCCATGTTTTAGGTGGAAAATAGTAGTTATTTCTTCAACACGTGTAGAACAATGATCAATAGTACTATTCCAGCAAGAGATTTAGGTGACGTGGACAAGGATTCTGTACGTGGGGTAAATAGTGTGGTCCAGGGTGATGGTTTGAATGGCACAGGGAACTTCTGAAAACCTTAACAGTGGAAATAATGCCACATATCCTTAGAGATGAGATCAGCCCATGCTGAGACTGACTCCTAAAGAAGTCATGTGTGGGTGCCCTGGTTGACAGCCCACTGAGCCCCAGCCATATGGATGAGCTGTCTTGGGCACCCAGCCCAGTTGAACCTTCAGGTGACTATGGCCCCACTGCATCTAACTGTGACCATGTGAGAGGCTCCAAGCAAGAACAGCCCAGCTGGGTCCTTCCTGAGTTCTTGGTCTACAGAGTCATGAGAAAAATAAGATGGTCATAATTTTAATCCACTGCATTTTGGGGTCACTTTTTTACTTCTCAATGATAACTGAACTGATGGTTTAAACATTTACATGTAAATATTGTAGCTATAAATACACTAGAAGAAAATCTAGGAGACTAAATACACAATCTAAGATTTGGGAAGCTCTCATCATTTCTCAGCCTTTCGGCTATGATCAAGTGTAGGAATTGAGGAGATTTCAAGCCAGCTAAAATATCCAGACTGCATACATACAGGTATGCATATATATATGTATTCATTATATGTATACACATATATATGCACAAATACATATATATGTACATTTAAAATATATTTGATTTTGTAAAAATTAAAAACTTTATAATAGTATATACTATAGGCAGAATTATAAGAAGTTATAGATTTGGTAAAACATTAAATATTCAAAAAGGTCTTAGGTTAATAAGAAAAGATAAATAATAGAAAATTGGACAAATAATATAATATAAATAAGAAGTTCATAGAAAGCCAATTCAAAGGGGCATCAAATGTGAGGAGAAAGATGCTCAGATTCACTAGTAATTAAAGTGAGTCACAACTTTGGACTGACAAACTCTCCCAGCCTGCTTCAAGAGTCCTCCTGTTAGTGGTTGGTTTTTTGTGCCAGCATGGCCAGGCTATAGCAGCCAGTCATTCAATGGAGCTACTCCATAGGTGTGGTTAAAGTCTGTAATCGGTTGACTTTATGTAAAGACAATTACCCTTGATAATGTGGATGACCTGATCCAATCAGCTCAAAGGCCTTAAGAGCAAACTGAGGCTCCCTGAGGAGGAAAAGTTCTGCCTGTGGGCTGCGGTGTGGGTTCCTTCCCGAGAGCGTCCAGCCTGCTGCCCTGCCCTACAGAGTTCAGACTCACCTGGCCTGACCCTGTGATCCTGTAAGCCAATTCCTTGAAATAAATTGCTATATATATATCCTACTGATTCTGTTTCACTGTTAAAACCCTGAAAGATACACTTCCCTTTCAACTTGGCCTCAAAATGAAATCTTTAAGTTGTCTCTGCAGGAAAATAAGGAGAAACCGGGTGAGGTGGGCAAGAGGCCGTTCTCCTTTCTTCCCTCCCCGGCTGGCCTGCCCTGCAAATTAGTTTATCCAATTAATGATTTGTCACTTTGGAAATATTGCCACTCAGCAAAAGATGCTATTTGGGACTTTACATGAATGAAGCTTATCTTTTAATTTAAATAGATAAACGCTGATACCCTTTTGATTTGCATGAGAAGTGAACCTCCCATAACCCTAGAATTGCAAGCACGGGAAGGTGCTCACACTGGCTCTCGGGGAGGTCCCCAGGCTAATCCCTGTCCCTGCCTGCATCACCCTGATGCTCACCCCAGGGGGCCATCCTCACCAGTTAATAGAGAAACATCTCTCTCCTGGAAGGATGGCCCGGCTCCGGATCAATGCTCTGCACCTGGGAGCACATTTCCTTGAGACAGTTATGCAGCCTGAAGGACCAGTCCAGAGTTCCTTGGGAACCCCAAGTCAGAGCCCTTTGGGGTCTCAAAGCCAATGAGAGCTATAGATGCATCTCTTTCTCCCCAGCATGTCCTGCAGGAACTGTCAGATCACACCCCCTACCCTCAAGTGCACCATCAGACCTCATCCCACCCACCCCACCCCAAGACAGAGCCACATTTTCAGAGGAAGGTGGGGGATGGTCTCCTGCTTGCCTCCATGTGGGCTCTTTCACTGCACACACACACATTCACACACATGCATACACATGCACACAATGCACAAGCACAAGGACTCATACACAGGAACTACATGGCTATTTCCCAGGACAGGGTAGGGTGTAGCCTTGTCATTGATGCTTTGCTCCAGCTCTCATTTTCACACTGTGTCCCCTCCAGTCCGTTAGAAATCAGAGTACGTAAGGGTCCAATCATTCCCTCGAAGTTACTGTTTGTAAGAGCTGATTAGGAATTTAGACAACAGCCCTCCAAGTCTCTCTCTGGTTGGGAAGACAGTTCTTCTTTCTGTTCAGTTCCATCCACTTGAGCTACAAAAGATTTGTTTTCTAGAAATAGTGTCATGCCTGGCGCTTGTCACCTCTGGTTCTTGCAGAGGCCAGTTCAGGCCTTTTTTTCCTCTTTGATCCCTGACCTTGGGGAACAGCCTCCCACACTTCAAGGGGCAGGGTGGGTCTTGTAATCTCCTGATGCCTCTGTGTCAGGTCTGCCCACCCCCAGGCTATGGGGACCCCTCAGAGGATGCCAGGATGGAGGGCGAGCTGTGGCTGAGGCCACCTCTGCCCCATCCTGGCCCAGGGCTGGACCTCCCGTTCCTTCCAGGCAGAGTGGCTGAGGGTGCAGAAGAAGGCAGGGATGGATAACCCTTTCTCCTCCTCTCTCTGTGTCCTTGCTTGGTTCACGTAAACCAGAGGGATGGTAATAAAGGCCTGACCTACCATGACTAGTGAGAATGAAACGTCAGGAATAGAGGATAGAAACTTGATAACCTTGTGATCTTTTTGCATTAAAATTTGTAAATAACATTGCCAAGAACTGCGTAAGTATCCTTAATAGTGTTTTAGGACATAACTAGATGATGGGCTTTGCCTCAAGAAGCGGTTTCACTCTAGGTACAAATTACTACCGAGCAGCATTTCTGGATTTGACTCTCTTCAAAATTCACGCCCCTCTTCCCCCTGCCCCGTTCATGATGGTTCAGAGGTTCTTGCCTCTCTCTCTCAACTGCCACGTTTCTGCCAAGGCAGAGAGATTTCGTGGTCCTCCGTGTCTCTACCGTAACACCGCTTTCCATGCCCCACGTACAGGCACACCCCTCCACAGTGCTCAGTTCTGCATGAGTCTGGGGGCGACTCCCCACTTGGGGTGCTTCCTCGGCCTTAGTGAGTAGCCAGTACCAGTAGGAGCCACAAGAAACCAGCAAGACAGCGAGGTCTGGACACAAGACAGACCCCCTGCTGCCTATCCTGGCTGTTGGTTTTCTATACCGGCTGCACGACCACTCAGCAGGGGACGCTTTGATGGGATTTTTAGGGATATGTAAATAACACCCTCTCTTTGCCACCAGAGTTGTAAACCAATTGAGAGGTGACATCAGAATCAGGCAGATGGAGGCTGTTGAATGTGATCCATGCATTCAGGCTGACGGGCACCACTTCTCTGCTTGTTCCTCCCCTGTCTGGTTTCGGGGTCCCCCACAAAGGTAAAGTTGAGATCTCCAAATCTGACATTTTACCCAAGATTGCTGCCCCTTACGGGTCCTGCAGGGAGAGGGAAGAAGAGACACCGGCTCCTGGTTGCTTCCAGTCTTCTAATAGGTCAGCTTCCCCCGAGCATGGAACACCGGCAGTGTGGCAGTCCCCAGCCATGGAGGCCTCACTCCTCTGCGGCCAGGGGCCAGTCAGTGTGGAACAAGGGCTCAAGGGAGTTACTAAGTAGCAGCCCCTTTACATGCAAATACGAGAAACATGGCCTTCAGAGTGCCCTGGCTTTTTTCTCCCTTAATTCTTTACCTTTGGATCTAACCATTAGGGGTCCTCCTCTGTGGATGCTCATTAGCAAGTCCAGCCCCCACCTTTGTAGCCCACTGCCCAACGTCAAGTGCTGTACCTTCCTGGGACTACCGCTGGACAGCATGCATTTTCCTCCCAGAAGCTGTCAGTTGGGTCAGAATAGTAAAATACTCAAATTGACCTTGAACCACACAGGAGTCAAGGTTGGAAACTTATTTTTTTTCTTTATTTCTTTGCATTTGCTCCACCCATATTGCTGAATGTAGCTTATCTGAGATTCTGCAAGATGATTAAATGTCAACATTAAGATGATCTGGGAATAAAATGTCAATAAGCCAAAGTGGAATATAAACCCCTTCTCTTATTAAATTCTGTGTCAGCGGGATAGACTAGATTATGCTACAGCACCGAGCAACTTTTGGACTTGCTTCCAGATCTCAGTGGCTGGACATAGAAAGGTTCATTTCTACAGATTTCCCCGGTCAGTGGGGCTCTGCTTTCCCTGGCTTTCACTCTGATACCCAGCCGAGAGCGCAGCCTCTGTGTGGGATGCTGCCCCTTGCCGCCCTGGGTGGAGAGGGCTGGGTGCCCAGGGGAAGGTGACCTTAGCTAAGCACCCACTGGTGCCTGAAGCTTTTTGTGGAAGGGACAACGTCCCTCCTGCTCACAGGTCATAGGCCAAAGAAAGTTACGTGACAACACCTGTGTTCAAGAGGGCACAGAGGTACAATCCTCCTCATGCCTGGAGGATGAGAACTGGAATAGTGTCACAGCTCTAAGGACCAGGAGAAATTCTCAGGAAGAAATTAACAACCACAACGATTAAGTACCCTTGGAAGTTAAAGTTCAGATAATTTTGTGTCCCAAGTAATTAATGTCCAAAATTAAATACTCTTGCTCTTGTGAAGTTAAGTCCACAGTTTATGATTCCCAATTTTAAGTTAATGTTCAATAAAATTAAGACCCCTTCCATTTCTTTTTCTTTTCGCTGGTGTCTGGGTTTCTTCAACAGTCGGGTGCGAGCTGGGCTGCCATCTGTCACAGTGGGCCTGACACCTTCAGAACTTCAGAGTATGAGTCAGGCCGCTTTTCATTTCCCACTTTAAAGAGAGTAAAGAAGTCGTTAGCGCTACAAGATTCTCACAGCTGACTTTCCATTACCAACCAAGCTACCCTGATCAAAGCGTGCTTCTCGGGATATCATACTTGGTAAAATCTCGGCCTGTGTTTCTGATGCAAATACCACGTGGAAACTCCATGGGATCTGAGGACAGGCTGGTGCACAGAAGAGGAATCATCCTTGCTTTCATCTCTGCAGGGTACCATTGGTGCCAGGGCACTGTGAGCTGGGCAGTTAACTCCTCTGCAAGAGATCTGCTTTCCAGAGGCCGATGACGGCACTGCTTAACTTTCTGAGAGGAGGCATTTTTTGAGTCATGTGTGAGATATTGCTGCCTTCTTTCAGAGTGCAGAGATTGCAGAGGTGGCAACCTTTCTTTCCCATCTTAGTTTTCGTTTCCCTTTTAGGCTGGTGTTTGAAGTCCCCTCAGGCAGCTTCAAGAGGTGGCTCTCCATAGCTTCCTGGCTGCCACTGAATCCTGCAGACACATGGTTTCAGTTCTGTGACACAGTGACTTTCTTCTATTGCCTCTTGTTGTGAATTGGGAAGGCCTCGGAGCCCTGGCTTCTGGGGACAATTTCCTTTAGGTCCTCACATTGGTTTTCAGTTAGAGAACCATCCTTAGGAAATCCCCAATCCACAGCTACTGCTGTTGCTTCAAAAATTTGCGCTCCCAGAATGGTGGTTTCCACCTTTGGCTGTAGCTCTGAACCCCTTGGGGGCTTTAAGAATCCTGAGGTCCAGGCTGCACCCAAGCGATTCAGCCCTGTGGGTTGATTTCGTGTGTCAACTTGGCTGGGCCCTGTGGTGCCCAGTTGTTTGCTCAAACACTAGTCTAGATGTTGATGAGAAAGTATTTTTTAGATGAGATTGATATGTAAATCAGTGGATGTTGAGTAATAAGCAGGTTGCCCTCCATATGATGGGTAGGCCTCGTGCAATCAGCTGGAGGCATTACAAGGAAAGACTGAGGCCACCAAAGGAAAAGGACTTCTGCCTCCAGGCTCGAGCTGCAACATCAGCTCTTTCTTGGGTCTCTAGCCCTTCCAGCCTACCTGCTGATTTCACGCTTGCCAGCCTCCACTGCCTGTGAGCCACTTCCTTAAAATAAAAATCTCTCTCTTTCTCTCCACATCTTGTTCTTGTTGGCTCTGTTTCTCGGAGAACCCTGACTAGTCCAGGTGGTGCTGGTGTGACAAGCACTGGTGTTGTCTAGAGCTCTGCTGGTGTGCCGGTGACTCCAGCGTGCAGCAGTGTAGGGAGCCCCCTCCCTGGGGGATCTAAAGAGGACCCTCCCCCTGTGCTCCTCAGGATGCAGTCTTCCAAATGTTCCAGTCTCTTGGAGCATTTGCATCCTCCTTGTATTTTTGTTCTTATTTTTGTTTTTTATTTCTTTGCGTCGGTAGGAGCTGCCTCCGTGGGTCACTACCCTTTCCTCTCCTGCATCTGTTACTCTCAGGAAGCCCAGGGGGCATTTCTGACCGCTGGACCTGCTTCTGAGATCATGTTCTTTTTGTCTCTAATGCTTTGCTCTTCAACGCCTTGCTCACCAACCAGCAGCAGCAGCCTCACCTGGAGCGTGATGGAAACGCTCAGGTGCTGCGTCCACTGAAGGTGAGATCCTGAACTGCTGCATCCACAGTGAGAGCACCGTCCCCTGCGGGTTAGAGAACCCACTCTCTGTGGGTCCAGCTGCAGTGTCCCTGCCCTTTCAGGTCTGCCTGTCTCTCCTGTCCTCCCTGTGTGCCCGGCCTCTCCTTTGGAAGGGCAGCTTTCCTCCCAGCAAAATCACTCTCCCTCCCCCCAGTTTAATTAGCCTGACTTCCTTAAAAACAAAACAAAACAAACAAACACAATAAAACTCTTCCACGGCTCCTCCTCTCTTAATAAAATGAAGTACGCTTTTACGGCATTTTAGCTCCTCCTCGATTCTTCTAGCAAACCTGACATTTGCAGAGTAATCCAGACTTTTCAGTGCATGTCTAACCTTTGGGTTTACAAACACTGAATTAAGTTGGGTTTTTAAGTCCTATTCCCGTACGAAATGACATTTAAAAAAATAAGTCCTGCCTTTCCTTCATTTAATTTTCAGGGGAGATCCATCAAAATGTTAGGATTTCTTTGTCTGTGTTTTAACTATAAAAATAATGCATGGCCTTTCCTCTTTATGTGTTGATGATTCAAATCTACCATACTTTCATGAATAAAACTGGTCTGGATCTCTAAAATCTAAATTCAGGATTAGAGTTTATGCAATGAAAAATTACAGAGCTAACTTGAGATCACATGGTGGTGGTGATGGGGGTCATGGAGAAGTGATGTGGTGATCATGGCAGTAGGGGGGTGATGGTGGTGGAGGTGGCTGGGACGTGGATATGGCGGTGGCAGGAAGATGGTGACGGAGGGACAGTAACCATGGTGGTGGAAATGGTGTGTGGGGGGTAAAAGTTGTGATGGAGGTGATGTGGTGATGATGGTAATAGTGGTGCTGATAGTAATGGAGATGGTGGTGACGGAAGTGATGGGAGTGGCAGTG
>CAUYRT010009296.1:0-34716 GCA_963574885.1 Lepilemur ruficaudatus | reverse complement strand
GCCGTGCAGCGCCCGCTTCATAAACACAGCTGTTGTTAACGCCATTGAGATTGTTGTGGTCTTCTTGAGACAGAGTCTCACTCTGTTGCTCGGGCTAGAGTGCCGTGGCATCAGCCTAGCTCACAGCAACCTCAAACTCCTGGGCTCAAGCGATCCTCCTGCCTCAGCCTCCCAAGTAGCTGGGACTACAGGCATGTGCCAGCATGCCTGGCTAATTTTTTTCTATTTTTAGTAGAGATGGGGTTTCACTCTTGCTCCGGCTGGTCTCGAACTCCTGGGCTCAAGCGATCCTCCTGCCTCGGCCTCCCAGAGTGCTGGGATTACAGACGTGAGCCACCGCACCTGGCCTACACCATGAGATTTTAGTCTTAGCACTTACTCATCCACTCCGCCAACACTGAGCACCTACTGGGCGCACAGCTGCTGTTAGGCGTAGCCCCGAGCACAGGTGGGGGCCTTGTGCCCCCCTTGCAGTTGCAGAGCTGGAGTGGCTGCGAAGCAAAATATTCCTGGTTCCAACCTAACACTCAGGGACACTTTTTCCTTGTTGTATCGGAATGGCCAGGGGCCGAGGAAGGAGGAAACCCGAGTCTGACCCTCCATGCTGCTGCCTGTGGTGGCATCGCCTCTCTCAGGCTTCCTCATCTGCAGAGTCAGACTTGTGTCACCCTCCTTTGCAGCACTGAGCCTGGGCAGGGCAGGTGCTCAGTCAATAGGCATTTATTGTGCACCTACTATGTGCCATGCACTGCTCTGGATGCTGGGGACACAGCTACGAATGACATTCTCTGCCTACCCCATACCCGGCATCCCCCAGCTCCTGCTCCAGGCTCCCGCAGCTGCAATGGGCCCCAGAGGTTTCAGGGTCAGGTGGAAAAGAACAGGGAGGGTCCCCAGTGATTCAAGCCATCACTGGGAGGGGCCCATGAGGCTGAGCTTCGAGGGCAGTGCTCCTGGGAGGCTGGGCTGTGTGAGCACCCCAAGGGAATTCCTCAGCTGGTCCTCCCAGGGAGGCAGACCCCATCTCCCAGACAGGCTCGCTGGGGCTCAGAGGAGTCAGGGATGTTGCTCGGGTCACACAGGATTTGTGACTTCCTGGGGCCGGGGTCACAAAACCAGCTCCTAGAGCCTGGGCCGGGTAAAGAAGGGCCAGGGGCGATGGTGGGCCCAACCCCGGGAGGGAGAAGCAGGACTTGGGGGAGCTGTGGGGTTGGAAGAGGCTTCCCAGAGGGGGCCGGTTGCAGAGAAAGTGGCAGGAGGGATGGAGGACAGGGCATGGCGGCAGCCCTGGCAGGTGCAAAGGCCCTGGGGCAGGCACACAGGGGCCGCAGGGGCGGAGCAGCGCTGGCTCTAATCCCTCAGAGATGACTAGGCATCTGGATTGAGTGCAGGTCTTTCAGAAAACAAACCGACAAATTCCTCTGATGGTTCCAGATTCATTTATTATTTTTTTTTTTTTTTAATTCCAATTACAGGGAAAGCCATGTGTTATTACGGATGAAGCTGGGGCAGCTCTGGCGGTTTTACCTTTTCAAGCCAGCCTGGGGCCCAGTAGAGACGGTGGTGGATGTTTTAAATCTCTTTTTAATTAAGGAAAAAGCCCCGGCTTGCGTCACGGATGAGCCGCCAGAGGGAGAGCGTGAGAGGACACCTGGGCCCTGCAAGGTGGGGCGAAGGTGCTCAGCCCCAGCTCTGCCGGCCTGGTGCGCGGTCCTCCCTCCCAGCCAGCCCTCCCCAGGGCCCAGCACAGGGCCCCTCTCATCCTGGCCCCAGCCCCTCTGGGGAGGCTGCCCCGGCTTGGAAGGCTGGGTCCAGCCCTGGTCCCCTTGCTTCTCAGCAATGACCCCTCCCTGACCCTCAGTCTACTCATCCCTAAAATGGACACAAGAGCAGGTGCCCTACAGAGGATGACTGTGAAAGCAGAAGTCCAAGAAAGCAAGCAAAGCCTCCCTGGCCCCGTCTGGCCCGTGGAAATGCCGAATGTATACGGCCCAGGGCTCCCCGGCTGCCGCACTGCCGAGGCGTGGCCGGGTCTTGCTCTGCGGTGGCCGACCCGTGCACCATGGGCTCTGTGGCAGCATCCCTGGCCTCTAGACACTAAAGCACCCCCAAGGCATGGCAACCAAAAATGTCTCCAGACATTGTCACCTGTCCCTGGGCTGCCAGATAAAATATAGGACCATCGGGTTACATCTGAATCTCAGTTAAACCAACAGGCTTTAGTGTAAGTGTGTCCCATGCAGTATTTGGGACATACTTATACTAGACAATATTCCTTGTTTATCTGAAACTCAAACATCCTGGGCATCCTGTTGTATGTCTTTTTCTCTCCTGAATCTGGCAACTCTACACACGGTGGGGCGTGAGCAGGCCAGTCACCCACGGTTTTGAGCCACTGGTGTAACTGTCATTCATCGTGACATTTGCTGGTAATTTCGGAGCTGACACTGCATGCCCGGCACAGAGCTGCTGGTTTCCCCGGTCCCCATGTGGTCCCACTGCGTGCCTCTGAGGCTGGAGCTATGGGGACAGGCTGCTGGATGGCCTCAGCCAGAGGAACTCAAGGCCCCCGCCTGCCCTTCACCTGCTGTGTGGCCTGAGCAAGTTTCTTACCCTCTCTGATCCTGCTTCCTGCTGCAAAGGGGGTTATTGGGGCTGACCATCAATTTCTACACTCGGTCAGCCCCCCGGCTGGAATAAAGATTTTAACTTTCACCCTAGAATTAATAAGCCTCACCCTGCAGGGCTCTTGCAGGACATGTACTATTAAGTGGAAGGTATTTAATGTCCAATAGCAGGTGCTTAGTGGGACCATGTTATCAGTACTGTTATTACTGCTATTAGAGGAGTAACTAAGCAAGCCGGTGCCAGCTAGTCCTGGAGTGAGGAGGTGAGCAGGGGTACCTGAGCAACCCAGGGGGCTCCTGGGGGAACCTGGGCCTCAAGGCCAGGGCAGTGCCCTCCCACCTGCGGGCAGCTGAGGCTGGGGGGCTGCAGATGGGCTCCCAGACGGCAGAGCAGACCCAAAGGCTGGGCTGGACTTTCAGCTCAAGGAGGGTGCGGCATTCAGGAGCCGAACCGGTGGCAGGAACCGTCGCAGACAGCCCAGGTATGTCCACACTGCCCGGTGAGCCCTCCCGGGAAGCTTGGCTTCACCCGGTGGGCCCAGAGCCCCCAGGGCTCCTCGCTATCCGCTCCCCGATCGGGGCCCCACCCTTCGCCAGGCTCTGGCAGCACCGTGCCCTGGCAGCCGGGTACAGGAACACTGGGCAGCGCTGGTGAGACCTTATGTCCGAATTCCAGCCCGTGTGGCCAGGGCCACTTTCCCTCCTGGGGCCTCAGTTTCCCCATCTGTGAAATGTAAGCTTGGCAGGATGAGTGCAAAGGTGGCTTCTAGCTCAGAAGGCCTGCTCTGATTCTAGACCAGATTCCCAGGACTGCAGGAGGGAAAGGAGGATCGCCCCAGACCACCACACTGAACCCCCCAGACCACCGAACTGGACCCCTAGATCAGCCAGCTGAATCCCACATGCTGAAATGATGATGTTTGGAATACACTGGATTAAATAAAACATTAACATTAATTCTGCCTGTTTCTTTTTACTTTGTTCACAGGACTACTAGAAATGTTAAGATTCCGTGTGGGCTCACATTTTATTTCTATTGAATGGGGCAGTTCTAGATGGGAGGCCGCAGGCACAGTCCTGCCTGTGTGATTCTTACTCTCCAGAAACCACATTCGAATAAACCCCTGTGGGCGGGATGAAGGATGCCTCAGTTTACACTGGAGGGCACTGGGGTCCAGAGAGACAAGGTCACTTGCCCCAAGGCTGCGACCACTCCATAGTTCGTGGGGCTCAGTGGAAAATGAGCGCGTGAGGCCCCGTGTTCAAATGTGTTCAGTGCAATGAACCAAGCCCGGGGCCTTATGCAGCCGCAGAGGCCACACGCCCTGAAGCCGGCCCCGCTCCAAGATCACATCGCTAACAAGGGGCAGAGCTGGGATTGGAACCCAGGGAGGTGGTCCAGCGCTGGGTCCAGCAGGGCCACCTGGGGACAGCTGGGCAGTTCTCAGCCCCTGGGCTGGGCTGCAGCTCTAGAGCAGAGGGGGACAGGGCCTGGGGCCTGGCTGGGTCCCGGCGCCTGGCGCCCGGGGCAGCCGGTGGCATCAGGTCCCAGGGGCTGAGCTCCCAGCACCCGTCTCTAGCGGGGTGAACGGCGGCCCCTGGGAGTGAGTCTGACCCATTGGAAATGGAGTCTTTGCAGAGTAACTGAGTTAAGAATCTTGAGATGAGATTATCCAGGGACAGTGTGGTCCCGACACTGAATGACAGGTGTCCTTAGGAAAGGAGGGGAGGAGACAGAAGAGGAAACGTCATGTGACCACAGAGACGGGAGCGACGCAGCCACAAGCCAGGAGGCGCAGGAAAGATCCTTCTCTAGAGCTTCCAGAGGGGCACAGCCCTGCCGGCACCTTGACCTCAGACCTCCGGCCTCCGCAACTGGGAGAAAAGTAAATTCTTGCTGTTTTAAGCACCTAGTGTGGGAACTTCAACTCAGCAGCCCCGGGACACTAACACGTCATCTTACAGGGTTCTTGGCTACTTCCGATGTCCAATTAGGATGTCTCCCTCTGAAGAGGCCACACCAGTGCTGGCTGAAACCACCTTGGGTACCAGCACACTCGGTTCAAATCCCACCGAGGCCCGGTGTGTGGTCCCGGGCCAACTGCCCTGGCTTTTTGTGCCTCAGTTTCCACATGTGGAAATGGGGAATCCTGAGAGCGCCTGCGCCAGGGGCTGTCGTGGGGACAGATAGTTCATCCATCCAGAACAGGGCCTTGCCCAGACCAAGCTCCCCAAAAAGAATTAACCGTTCATCCTACTTCGTCCAGTCATTCCAATGTATGGAACGTTCCCCAAAGAAATAATTTTTTAAAAAATCAGAAAGCAAAGATGTTCACTGTGGTTTTATCTACAGCGTGGTTTGGAAACAGCCCCCAAACGAACTCTGATACGGTCCTCAGAGCTGTGGGAAGGATGCTGCCTGGAGAAGCACAGAGCCTGTGCCCAAGCGCCCGACACAGAACAGAAGGCAGCCCGCGGGACTGCACCCAGCCGCCGCTGCCGCAGGACCCGCGAGCTGTCCAGGGCCTGCGGGGACAGGCAGAGCTCTCCAGCGTCCTCCTGCGTGACTTATCCAGACGGGAAACATACAGACCAGGAGGGTCTGGGGCCGCCAGGCTGGTGCGCCCGGGGCTGTCTTGGTTCAGAGCCACGCAAAGGGTTCTGGCCCCGCACCCCAGCACCTGCGTCACTCCCAAGCCTGTGTGGCCTCAGCACCTCCACAAACCACACCTGCGAGCGGGGGGGTGTGGCAAAGCTTGGCAGCACCTGCAGCAAGCAATGAAAAATGCATCAGCAAGCCGCCCTGGCCGCGGCAGGCACCGGCCCAGCACTTAGCGATCCCAGGGCCAGAAGGCAGCCCTTTTAAAAGCGGCCAGCCCCAGGAGCCCTCAGCTCCAGCCGGCCTGCGCTTCTGCTTGCTGGGGTGGGGGGCGGGATGCGTTTCCCAGGTGCCATCAGCGTCTGCATCCTCTCAGTCTACCTCCCTGCTGAGCCCCAGCCCTGGGCTGGAAGGAAGGGGGTCCCAGAGATACCCCCAGGGGCCTGGTTCCTTGGTCAAAGATGTCCTGACACAGTAGCCGAAAGGTGGAAAGGACCCAAGTGTCCACATAGATGAATGGACAAAGGAAACGTGGTCTGGCCACGCGCTGGGCTGTCACTCAGCCAGCCACGGGCAGGCAGGAGGCGCTGACCCTCGCTGCACGGGGCAGACCTGGAAAACACGCCGAGTGAAAGACGCCGCCCACAAAATGACAGTCATTCCGCTTATGGGAAGTCCCTGGAGGAGTCAGACTCGCAGGGACAGAAAGGGGGATGCTGGCTGCCCGGAGCAGGGGAGGCAACGGGGGTTAGTGTTCAATGGGCACAGAGTTTCATTCTGAGATGATGAAAAATTCACTCTGAGATGGACAGTGGAGACAGTTGTACAACAGTGCAAACGTGCTTAATGCGACTAAGCTGTGCATGCGATGATTGAGACAGTACTTCTATGTTACATACATTATTTAAGAATGTCCTTAATGCCTACTCTGTGCATGGAAACCCACAGCGATGTGGAAGGGAAAGACAGTCCTCCAGTTTCAAAAGCCTTAAACCTCCTCACCACCGGCTGCTGCAGGATCGACCCCACTGCTCACACATACTCATTCAACAAACATCTCCCCACTCCTCTGTGGGCCCAGCCTGGCGTCTCAGAGGGACCCAGGCCCTGGAGGGGAACGTGGGCTCTTTATGTCTCTCCAGCACCCCATTCCACTTTGCAAACAGAGCCCCGATTCTCTGCAGGGAGACCCCACTATGCTGCCTTTGCACACAGTCTCGGAGGAGCTCGCCACGCAGACGCCCTGCCCTGCCCAGGCTGACGCACGGGCATGAGAACTCAGCTGGGCCAGTCGGGTGCTCAACTGGACAGGTGGTCCATGCATCCACACAGGGACCTCCCACCACTGCTTCCTCACTGCACTTCTCCTGTGGGCCCCCCTCAGCTTCCAGTAAGTTCCCTCCATCTTCATGGTAAGCAGTGTCAGTGTCTGTACCCTGCAGCCAGTGCCCCTCGGCCGGCCTGCAGCTCAACGTGTGGGCTCCAGGGCCTGGAGGATGTGATGTGGGAAGTAACAAAGTTAACCGTGACAGCAGCAGTCGCTAGGGTGTGCCGGGCACTCGGAGCTCCGGGTGAACCGGAGACAGTGCCATCGTGAGCCCCATTTCGCTGATAAGGAAACTGAGGCACTGCTCCAGGTCTCATGGAGGCAGCGCTGAGGTCAGACTCAAATGCAGCTGTCTGATCCTCGGCTCCAGCCCACAGCTCCCTCCAGGCGAGCAGAGCGGGCCCTCGCCTGCAGGACAGGCAGGGCCCCGGGGTACACGGAGCACCAGAGTCACCGGGTTTAGGCTCAGGCAGCAGGGCCGCAAGGTCGGAGGGGCTGAGTGCTGGGGACAGGGATGGCCTCACCTGCCAGGGAAGGACAGGGCCGCGGTCAGGCCTAGTGGGTCTGCACCCCCAGGCCAGGCCTGCACGTGGACCAGGGGCCATCCAGGTTGACTCTCGGATTTCAGGCTGGGGACACGGGAGCCAGGGGTGGTCCGAGGTGCCTGCAGGCCATCCAGATGCTGGACAGAAAAGTCTAGACTACAGGACAGCAGTCTGGGCTGCCTTGGCCAACACATGCAGCACCCCCCCATGGTTTGGTGTTCTAGAACTTTCTCCCCACTGGCTTTTCCGCTCTCCCAGTGCCTAGCCAGCCCGACCTATCTGGGTGACAAAGGCCCCAGGGGTATCTTCAGGAAAGCAAACACCCCTGTGTGTGCCCGGCTCCTGCCACGGCCTCTTCTCCCTTGCTCTGCACAGCCAGAGAGGGAAACTGAGGCCCAAGGGTGCTGTGACTTTCCCACATCCCTCAACTGCCAGTGAAAGGGAGGGCCTGAGAGAGTGCTCAGAGTCGGAGCAAGCATAGGGCACCTGCTGTGTACAGGAGCTGCTGTAAGGGACAGCACCCTGCTCCCTCCCCAGGGCAGCAACACTGGGGCTCCCGGTTTGTCCCCCAACTCTGTCCACCTCGCCCCTCACCTCGCCCTCCCTCCTGCCCACCAGGCCCCCACCTGAGCAGGAGCAGAGCCTTGGGCCTTACCTTTCAGGCAGGACAGCTTCAGCCCCATGTCGATGCCTCTGCGGGCCTGCGGAGAGAGGAGAGTGCTCAGAGCGCAAGGGACTTGTTTCCTATTGGCCACAGGTGGCCAGGCCCCCGCCCCCGCCCTCATGGGAGCACAACAGGAAGTAGTGGTGGAGAGAAACCACCGGACCCCAGGTCACCGTGCCCACCAACTACATCTGGGCTGAATTTGCTCAAAGACGGAGTCTGTGCGGCGGAAAGCATGTTCAGGGGCCTCAAAGCTAAATATGTTGGAGGCCAAGGCGGTGTCCGCAGCCTTATGAAGTTCAAGGTGATGATGTGGAACCAACACCCTCCCCCACCCCCACCCCCCACCCCCCACCTTCCGCCTTCCCTTTCAGGGGTGGCTGGATGGCGCTGCCGGCTTCTGGGACGTGAGGACCCTCGGGGACCAGGCCCCCACCCCTGAGGGGCACGGCCACCTGCAAGGAAAGGGGCACCTCTGGCTTTGCAGAGTGTCCTCAGACAGGACAGCAGCCCAGGCGCTCCTGCCCAGCTTCCTGCCTCCAGCATCCCCTGGACCGGACTCACATCCCATTCCGAGGTCTCTCCCGGCCTCCTGGCTCCCCAACCCAATTCCCTAATGGATTTTGGGCACACTTCCCAGCCCGCCACCTGGCCTTGGGGGACCCAGACTAGCACAGGTGGACAGCAGGCTACACACCCTGAACCTGGGTTCTTCGGACAGTGGGGTGACAAGCACACGGGCCCCTAGAGGCTCACTAGGCCCAGGGGGAAGAGTCCCAGGAGGATGGAGGGCTCCTGCCCCAACTGGGGGCCCAGGGTCGGCATGCCTAAAGACAGGCAGGAGTGAGCCAAGCAGGGAACGGTCCCCCAGGAAGAAGGAACAGAATGTGCAAAGGTTCAGAGGAAGACAAGGGCGGGACAGGAGCAGGGAGGGGAGAAGCCAAAGATGAGCTGGACTCTGGGGCCACAGGGACATTACGGAGTTAGAGGTTAGTCCCAGGGCACCATTCTAGAGGGCCGTGCAGGCCGGGGCCAGCCGGGAGACACCGACAGCCTCGCCCTGGTCCAGCAGCATCATCGCCCCCCGGCCGGGTGTCGACAGAGCACTGCAGGCCCCAGGAGTTCCTGGGCCGGAGGAGGTCAGACAGAGCAGCTCGCTCTGGGCCAGAAACCGTGGAGCTGAACGTTGCGGACGGCAGGTCAGGGACGGTGTGGAGAGAGAAAATGCCAAAGTCCAGGTGGAGCAAGTACGAGGTGACGGGAGACATCCACTAGGACACAGACGGGGGACCGGAAGGGGAGAGAGAGGCAGAGAGGAGCAGGCAGTGATGGGGACAGACGCCGGCCGGTGGCTCCAACGCAGAGCAGGCCCCAGAGCTGCCCCGCTGTGTGACTGCCGCGGGGTCTGCAACTCCCGAGACCTCACTGTCCTCATCTTAAAATGGGGATGACACGTAGTCGTCTCGCCAGGGAGCAGAAGTCCAGGAACTGCTGGGCTGGCTGCTGCTATCATCAGGGCAGCAGTGGAGGGGAGGGAGGCGGGGCTTCCAGCGGGGCCTCTTCCCAGCGTGGTCCCCGGAACAGCAGCAAAGGCTGTGCCAGGAGCTTGTGGGATGCGGAGTCTGGGGCCCTGCCCTGGCCCTGCCGCTTCCAACCGCCGCATCACTGGAGTACAGACACTCCACCTGCACGCAGCCACCCCACACGTGAGGATCACCCGGGGCTTTTAAAAACACGGCTGCCTGGATCCCACCCCCAGAGATTCCAGGATAATTGGTCTAGGGTGTAGCCTGGCACTGGGAGTTTTAAGAGCTCTCCAGGGGAGCAAGGGGAGGAGCTGGGAGGGAGGGGAGAGAGCCCAAGCCCGGGCCTTCAGAGCAAGGGGCACGTTTTTTGAGTGCACCCTGGGTGCCCGGCACTCTTCAGAGCCCCTTGATGTGCACTCGTGGTTAGTGAATCCTCACGACCACCTTGTAAAGTTGGGATCCTTCCTGTCCCCATTTCATAGACGGGAAACCGAGGCACAGAGAAGTTAGTTAGTTCGCACAAGATCAAACAGGGAGCCAGAAGCGGAGCAGGAATTCGAATCCAGAGCTTTGGAGCCTACACGTTCAGCCACCAGGGAGACCTGGGACGTTCTGGAATCCCAAGAAGACACAGCTTCCCGGGGTAGGGGTGGGTGGGGCAGACCCGGCCTCCACCTCTCTGTCCCAGCCCTGCCCCTGCTGGATCTCCTGTCCCCAGCCCTGCCAAGGGGTCCTGCCGCTCTGAGGTCTGGATCATCACAGACAAGCCACAGAGGAGGTTGCACAGAGCCAGCCCGGGCGCCTGGGCTTCCCAAACCTCCTTGAGCTGTGACCCGCCAGAAAGACACTTCACGTCCACCTCTGCACAACACACTCAGATTTTATAGACTCTTCTCGTCTGTTTTGTCGTAATCGTTGATCACAGCCCACCCAGTAGATATCACGATACATCTCAACCCAGGGTTTGAAAACCAAGCTATCTGTGCTGAAGTCCTTACAGATGAGATGATTTCTGGAATTTGCTGTAAAATACTCCAGTAAAACAACAACAGAAAGTGGTGCGGAGCCCAGGGAGGAGATAAAACAGGAGCCCTGGAATGTTGTTTACTGTTGAAACTGGGAGATGGGAGTTCATTGCATACTTGTGTGTTTTAAAAGTAATCAAACAGGCCGGGGCGCGGTGGCTCACGCCTGTAATCCCAGCACTCTGGGAGGCTGAGGTGGGAGGATCACTTGAGGCCAGGAGTTCGAGACCAGCCTGAGCTAGAGCGAGACCCTATCTCTAGTAAAAATAGAAAAATTAGCCAGGCATGGTGGCATTTGACTGTAGTCCCAGCTACTCGGGAGGCTGAGGCAGGAGGATCGCTTGAGCCCAGGAGTTGGAGGTTGCTGTTTGCTATGGATGACACCACGGCACTCTACCTGAGGTGATAAAGTGAGACTCTTTCTCAAAAAAAAGTAAATAAAATGGTCAGAAGAAAAACAATAATATCTTAGGTGACAGTGTGGGGTCAATGTTGAATTTTCTGATTTTCATTATTGTACTGTGTTTTGTAAGGAACAGTCCTTCCTCTTAGGAAATGCATACTGACAAGTCTGGGGTCAAGGGTCATCATTTCTGCACTTAACTCTCAAATGGTTCGGCAGGAAGGTGACGCTACGCACGCGTACGCACGTGGACAGAGAAATGACAAACCAGATGTAGCTGGGAGTTCATCTTTGATGCAGACAGACAGGAGTCCTTCATATGCTTGCAACTCTCCTTCAAGTTTGAAACTGCTTCAAGAAAAGAAGTTAAAAAAGGAAGGGAAAGCGTTGTCCAGAAGCGACAGGGCAGGTCAACAGGAGTTGACACGTCCCCCGAGCTCAGCGCCACACCCCTGCCATGGGACGCGCAGGATGCAGTGTGGGTCAGATCCCTCTTCCTGGCGACTTCCGTGCTTTGGTGGAGACGTTCCCAGGCTCCGGCCGAGCCAAGGCTCTGTCATGCTGTGCCAGGCAGCACCACCTTCCGGAAGAGGTGTCCTGAATTGATGAGTTTTGTCCCCACAGCTGTCTTGCAACTTGAAAATGACCTATGTCAAAACACTCAGGGGAAGAAAGGGAGGGAGAGAGGGAAGGAAGGAAGCAACCAAGAGGATGGGGAAGCCAGGCATGGCCCCCGGCTGGAGCCAGGTGACAGCAAACGGAGCGTCGGGGTGGCCGTGTCCACACAGCAGTGCTAGTGCAGCCGCTGAAGTTCCCATGCGGAGGGTCCTCACAGACGGAGCTTTCTCATCCCCACACTCCCAGGTCCTCCCATCGCCATCATCCTCGAGCCTCTGCCTCCCCGCAAGGACAGAATGAAGGCGGCGGGCTCATGAGTGCCCTGAGGACAAGGTGGAACTGGGGGTCTGGGCAGCCGTGTCACGAGTCATCGACTTCTCTGGTCTGAGGTTCAGTGGCTCTGTCCCCAGGCTCAGTGTCTTCCTCTGTCAAACAGGCATCACGCACCAGCCTCCAGGACAGGGCCTGGGCAGAGCTGTTACAACCACCTTCATCATCATCGCCGTGGTCGGCATCATCATCATTGCCAACGTTGCTGTCACCATCCTCATCATCATCATCGGTGTCATCAGTGTTGGGGGACAGTGGGCCCACGAGAACTGCTGCTTTAGGTATAAATGTTCTCTTTTTCACACCTTCAAAGGTGTGTGAAAAACTTCCCTTTCATATTGAATCGGCTGTTTATGTTCCTTTAGAAATGTCAGATTGCTAATCAGTTGCAAGGCAGCTTGAAGTAGAACAGGTTCTTTCTTGCACCCAGACATAAAAATCTCCCCATCACCGAATGGTCACGGGATCCTCTCTGGTGACGGGGACAGGCGATCATAAAAACGTAATTCCTCCCGCAAGGGCCCATCCTCTGCTGTGGGGTGGGGAGGAGGGCATCAGCGACTTCACATGCCACACAGCTTCCTCCAGGGACAGGATACATTCCCAAGTGGGCTGCGACTGTTTTTACAACAGCCTTGAAGCCAGGAACCGCAGACCACCAGCCCGTACCAGCCACTGCGCCAGCCTGCCCTCTGCAGGTTTTCAGCACAAACAGAAAAGTGAAACAATGTGTCCTTTACACAAAGTAAAAAGTAACTAAGATGCAGTTCTGCTCCTCAGAGGCACAGAACCTCCCCCTGGCCAGAGGGACTCTGCTGTTAGAATCCTGGCTCCGGTGTTTGCTTTAACCAGCCTCAGTTTCCCCATCTGTAAATTGAGGTGCCTGTCCCACCGAGCCTGCACTGCCTCCCTTCAGTTGTGACTTCTGTGGATGGCGGTGCTTCAGTTCTAGGGTGTGAGGCAGACCCCCCCAGGAGAGGCTGGGTTGCCAGGTAAAGCACGGGACGCCCAGTTACTGCACGGGACACACTCATTGTTGGTCTGCAATCGAACTTAGCAGGGCGTCCTTATTGTTATCAGCTGAATCTGGCTACCCTACGCAGATGCCGCCTGAGTTCTGACACCTGGGAGCCCCAGGTGAGGCCCTGAAGAGCCAGAGGCGGAAAGTGAGTGAATAGCAGTGCCAGGCTAGGAGGCAAGCCCAGCCTTGGTCTCCGCAGAGACACCTCCCAGATGAAAGCAGCAACGCCCTGGAGACCCTGAGTCACCAGGGCACCTTGCTCTACCTCCTGAACAAAGACCTCCTTTAAAGAACCCAGGAGAGGGCAGGGGTGACATGTCACAGCTGAGGAATGTGACGGTTTGCCCAGGTGGGTAGACTGGACAGACAGAACTCACTCGTGGCATCCCCACTGAGGGGGGCTGGGCAGCCCCTTGGCTCTGTGGGATGCTTCCCCGCTGCGAACACAGGGAGAGGGTGCTGGCTAGACGGGCTCCCGGCACGCACACGGTGCATCTTGGCTTTCTTCCTTCTTTAGGAAAGGCACTTTCTTTGTGGGATTAGAATTCCTGTGATTGCAGCCAAAGGCACTGTGTTGGGAGCTGGTGCCATAGACCTCCATCCTGGTCCACGGCGTGCGAAGGGAGCAGCCGCCTCCGCTTCAGCCCAGAGACCCGCAGGAGGCTGTGGGCTCCTCTGGGGAGACAGGGACAGCTGCCTGGCCCACAGGAAGCCTCTCACCAGCAGGAAGCGAAAGAGGATGGGGCGGCGCAGGGCATCCACTGAAGTCCCCACCTGCTGGGCCTCCCGCAGACTGGCTGTGTGACACTGAGCAAAATACTTGCCGCTGCCCCTCTGGGCCACCATGAGATGGAGCTCAGCCCTTAGGACGTGTGCCCTTTTCTGTACGTTACATGTCATTAAAAACATTTATTAAAAAACAAAGGATGTGATGTCAGAAGTAGGGTTCATGGTTCCCCACAGGGAGTCCATGTCTGGGAGGAACACAGGGGGTTGCTGGGGGGCCCTGGGGACGGAGAGTCTGCTTGGTGATCCGGTGCACACTTCAGACGTGCGTGTGTCACTATGCGCGTATCACCCCTGGTTAATCTTGCACAGGGGGAGTGCGGGGGTTACACATAGCCATCTCCCAGGCCTGGCCTGGCTCCCACCATAGGCACGAGCAATTCGCTGCCAGGGTCAGCGCTCAAGGCCTGGCCTTGCCATTTACCAACCACGTGACCAGGGATCACTTTGCCTATAGCAGTTTCTGTTTCCGCATCTTTGAAATGGGGATAAGGACGGTATTTGGTCAGAGGATTGGTATGAGGATGGAAACTGAAAACGCAGGGCGTGGCCCACGATGAGCACTCGTTAAGCATTAAACACGTCACCACTCCTCTCCGCAGTGTCCACGGAGGGGCATTTCCCATCTTGAGTCTCCAGAGGTGACCTAAACCTCCTCCTGCTCGGAAACTATTCTCTCCCTGCGTCTGGGTGCGCCCTACTCGCCGGCGAAGGCGCTCGCAGGGAGAGATTAGGCGGCAGAGCTTTCAGCTCCTTGGGGCCGGCGGAGGGATTAAGTCTTTCCATAAATACACGGCCTCCCTCCTGTCCAGGGGATGGAGTACCCGGGCTGGGGACGTGGAACCCCACGTGGCTGTGGCCTGCACAGGTGAGGGGATGGGCAGAAGCCAGAACCTGCGGCTCAGGGTGCGCCTCCGAGCCTCAGTTTCCCCATCTGTACGTGGAAGCCCCTGTCCCACGCCGCCTCGCTGCCTTTCAAGCCCTTTTGCTCCCTCTCCGGGACTCCAGGGCAGCTCGGCCCGCGCAGACTTTCCTCTCGCGGCCCCAGAGCAGAGTCCCAGCCACGCCCCCCGCATGGCCCGGCGGCGGACCCCCGGGTCCCCCTTCCGGGAGAAGGCGCGCGCGCGTCCACACTGGTCGCCCTTTGCTGTTGCAAACCTGCTTTGATGCCCTGGGAGCGAAGGGGGCCTCTAAGTGAGGCAGCTCATAAATAATAGATCCTGAAGTACTCGATAGAGGGGAAATGGCTCCGCAGGAGGCCGCCCGCCCCGCCTCCTCTCCAGCTGCGGGTAGCTCTCCGGGCCGTTAACGCGGGGCTCGTGACGGCGCGCAGTCGGGCGGGGGTGGGGGCCAGAGGCGTCCACACGGGACACGCCCCCGCCGCCCCGCGTGAGTGGCATCGCCGCCCGAGGGGCCCGGCTCTCCCACGCCCGCGCGTCCGCAGCAAAGTCCTCGAGAAGTTATGGGGCGGTCCGGCCGGAGGGGCTCCCGCCGTCCCCAGCCCTCCCCGCCTCGCTCCCGCCCCGCGCGCGCCCCGGGAACTCACCGCGTGCTGGCGGCTCACGGCCGAGCCGCGCCCGGGGCGCACGGGACCCGCCCGGGCGCTGGTGGCGGCAGCGGCAACCGGGATCTGGGGGCTTCGGCGACGAGTCTGCGAGAGAGAGCGGCAGGGGTCATGGCCCGGCCGGCGCTCCGGCCGCCGCCGCCTCCCGCGGCCCCCGCCCGGCTCCTGGAGGGCGGCGCTGACGGCACGCCCGCCCGGCCGCGGGCGCCGGATTGCAGGGCCGGGCGCGGGGCGGAGCGGCCCGCCCGCCGCCTCCCGGGGAGCGCGCCAGGACCCGCCCGGCGCCCGCGGCGGCCGCCCGGCTCCACCTGCCCGCCTGTTTCCGCTCGCCAGGCCCTGGGTGGGGCCCGGGGAAAGTTTGGGCCGCTGCCCTGCGGGCTCCCCACTGTGCACCCCTCCCCGGGGCTGAGTGCCAGACTCCTGCGGCCGTGCACCCCAGCCCCGAGTGGTGGAAAGGGACGCCGGGGTCCCCCGATGCTGAGGGGCCCTGCTCAAGTGGGCCCCGCTGCCAGGATGCCGAGAGAGCGGGGGCGAGGAGAGGGAGGCTCCACCGTCTCGCCATCCCCAGCATCCAGCACCCCCTCTCTGGTGCAGGGCCCCCCACCCTTGCCTCCAGCTGTGGGGGTTCAGAGACCCTTGTGATAAGTGACAGCTTCTCAGTGTTGGGGTTGGCTGTCCACACATGCCTTTGCACCCCACTTCTTGGGGTGCGGCCTAAGGGGGTCAGGGCTTGCCTCCTGCCCCCCTGGGCTGGCTTCAGGTTTTTGATGATGACCTTGTCAATGACCAGCCTAGAGGGTGCCCAGCGCCCCGCAGCGTGGGTGTGGACACCTCTTACTCCAACCGGCTTCTCAGGAGGCAGCCGCTCCGCCCTCCCTAGGGGGGAGGCCTCTGCAGACACCGGCCTAGCTGGACAGGGGAACAAAAACAACCCCTGCCCCGTGTTCCCATGTCACTGTCACAAGCCTGTGGTGCCACCCCCATCCTAGGAGCCCAAGGTCTCCACACCCTGTGCTCTGTGTACTATTGGAGGCTTAAGAGGGGAAACTGAGTCACAGAGCAGGAAAGTGACATTGCTTTGGTGAATGCAGCCAAGAGTGGCAGGAAATGGAGTCAGCATTCTAGCCGTGTGTTCTTGCCTTGCTACTCTGAGTTCCTTGAGTGTATTGAGTCTGGAGTGACAGGCAGGAAATGTATAATGTCCCTCCACACCCCCACCCCATGGGAGGGGGCAGGCAGGCTTGTGCCACCCTCAGCAGCAAGATGGGACTTGCCGCTGCACTGTGCCCGGTGCCTGGCGTCCCCACCCAAGCTGTGCCCCAGCTGTGCCCCATGGCCCGGCCTGTGTGCCTGGCTCCCTGCTGAGGGCACATCCCTGGGGAGCCGCTAGAGTTGGGGCTCAGAAAACAGTACCCCAAAATGAAGGCCTCAGCTGCAAAAGTTTTTCTCCAACTTCCTGTCTGCCTTCCTCTCAGTCCGTTCTCCCCCTCCCCCACCGAGGCTGGCATAGAAACGAGCATCTCTCCTCCCCAAGCGGGGAGTCCTCAAAGCCAGAACCCCTTTTCCCAAAAGCCAAGTATAAAATCCATAATCATTGCATTTAAAAACTGGGCAAAAAGTAATGATCCGACCCGCCTTGTTTGACTGTAGGCCATGAGACCCGCACTGCAGAGAAGGCCCTGCCCACACCCACGAGGAAGGATCTAGAAAGGCCTTGCTGAGTCTCCCCGGCAGTCTGTCAGCATCAGATCATGCCCTTTGTGTCCAATCACATTTCTACAGGGCTGTCCATTCTTTGTGGAACCTAAGCATGAAAATGGACAATTTCCCCTGTATCCGTGGGTCTCCATTGTGAACGCTCCTGTGCATACATACTAAGTAGATTTGTAAGCCTTCTCTCCTAATCTATCTGCCTCCTGTCAGTGACTGCTCAGTGAACCTTTGGGGACCAAGGGCTTTGGTCCCTACACTAAGAGGCTCTTGGGTGTGGGGGGAGAGGGCTCAACAGGCGGGATGTGGGCATTTGATGGGGGCAAACCATTGTGCCCCTTCTGTGTGCCAGGCCCTGCGCTAGGCGTGGGGAGACAGAGTGCCGGACCCAGGCACCTTGGAATGAAGAACCAAGACTGGCCTGGGCCGGGCGCCTGCTCTCCGATCCTGAGACCCCACAGCACAGCCTGGCGCTCTCCGGTACTGAGACCCCACAGCACAGCCTGGCGCTCTCCACCAGGTACCTCCCAGCCCTACAGTCCCTGCCCCGGGGCAGGTTCCCTTCCTGACTGTGCACGTTTGATCGATATCTATGGATAGATGACCTGCACCAGTCCCTCCCTCTTCCAGGGATTCTCTGGTGCTCCAGCCCTGCAGGAGTCTGTGAGTCCCTGAGCAAGTGCATCACCCTCCCCCCAGGGTCCCCAGGAGCCATTTCCCAGGAAGAACGGGACACAGGGCCCTCCGCAGAGCTGTTCAGAACTGTCCCCTCTAATGGTGGCAGCAAGGCATGGAGAAGCCCCTGGGGACAACGGGCAGCCACCCGCATTCTTGTTCTTGCTGAGGCCTTTCACGTAGGCCGAGAAGCCCCGAGCAGGCCAGATGTTGGCGCTGGCTGAGATCAGCCTGTCTCGGCTTCATTCATTCATTCCAACGAGTGCTAACCCGGCGCCAACTGTGCACGTGGCCCTAACGTCACTGCCTGCTCATGACAACCCTCCCAGGTATGGGGACCACGGCTTAGGGAGGGCACAGGTCACAGGTCACCCAGCCAGTGAGTGGTGCTTTCTGTCCCTCTCCACCCCTGGGCTCCCCTGCCCCCTACAGAGACAGGAGCCCCTAGTCCCCAGGGGCTTTGGCCCAACTCTCAGTGCTGGGGGAGGGGATGCTGATGAGAGGAGGCTGTGGATGACGTCAGCTGTCTGGGGCTGAGATGAGGAACGGAAGGAGTCCAGGTAATCTGCCTCCTGCCTAGGAAGCCTCTGCCCCTGGAGAACAGTTGGTTTGACACTGTGGATGTCTGGGCCAGATCCTTCTCTGTGCTGGCGGCTGTCCTGGGCACTGTGGGGTACTCAGCAGCCTCCCTGGCTCCCACCCATTGGATGCCAGTAGCACCGTCCTCCAAAGTGGTGACAACCAGAACCTATCTCCTGACATTGCCAACTGTCCCCTGGGAGCACAGTGGCCCTGGGTTGAGAACCCCTGAGTATTTTCCAGTGGTTCCCAGCCCTGACGCCATGCCAGGATCACCGGGCCAGTTACAACTAACTAAATAAAAGTTAATGAGGCCAACACCAGGCCCTGGCCTTGTCCCAGGTGCTCTGACTTAATTGGTCCAGGTAGGGCCCGGGCGCAGGTATTTTGTGAAATCTTACAGGTTAACAGTCTGCTCTGACCGAGAACCAGGAATGGAACGTCAGAGAGCCGACCTGGACACTGTCCTCCTGGCAGCCACCTGGGGCAAGTGCCTGCCCTAGGGAACTGGGTTTGAGATGGGGCACAAAGTGGGAGCCGCTGGTAAGTGCCCTGGAGCCACAGGAGGAGGGCGGGGCTCAGTGGCGCCTTGTCCCAGGCCCCTGGAAACAGCTGCAGGGAGGATGACAGCAGATGGGGCATGTAGGGTGCTGCTCGGAACCCCACAGACCTGCAGACCCCACAGACCTGCCTGTGATCAGAATCACCTGGAGTTCGGGGATAGGCAGACGCTGGAGGCTGGGATGTTGGGATTCTCTGGACGCAGGGCCCAGTGGGGGTGGCAGTTGTGAGGTGGGGCCCCTGACAGCTGCCCCCAAAGGCCTCTGAGCCCCGCCCTTCCTTCCCAACCCCTGAGACCCCAGGTCTGCGGAGGAAGCGGAAGAACAATTGGAGCCCTTTCTCCCTTCCTCTCCCCTTGGGGGTTAAC
This sequence comes from Lepilemur ruficaudatus, assembly GCA_963574885.1. Classification (NCBI taxonomy): domain Eukaryota; kingdom Metazoa; phylum Chordata; class Mammalia; order Primates; family Lepilemuridae; genus Lepilemur; species Lepilemur ruficaudatus. The sequence continues at coordinate 15,789 of CAUYRT010009296.1, read as the reverse complement.
GGTTCAGAGAGTCGCTTCCTGTGTGGGATTCCACCAGACTCCCCCACGTTAGCTGAGCGCGGCGGCATGCCAGGCTCGGTGCCAGGCTCTGGGAGCAGAGACCGAGCGGGACAGACCACACCCTGCCCCTCACAAGCAAGGCAAGGCCCTGTCTGCCTCCGGCCCTCACACCCTCCGCGTGTACAGAGCCGGCGCAGCCAGGCGGCAGCAAATGCTCGCCCAGGGAATGGAGCTTTGCTGGGGCAAGTGAAGGACTGCAAGGCCTCAGAGGGTCCCTGGGGACCAGGGAAGCAGATGCCAGGACCCATTCCCAAAGGAACCAGCTGCCCAAATACCACCGCAGCGGGCTGCCTGGGGAAGCCACAGGAGAGCTGTGCCCAGAAACGGGCTGGTCCTGTGTGGCCACATTCGTCTGTGGCCCTTCCCAGTTGCCATCAAGTGCCAGCATGGGTGTCGAGAAGGGTGGTGGCTACACAGGGAGGGAAGCAGGGCCACACAGGAGTGACAGCACTGGCCGAAGGGTGGCTGCCACGGACACTTGGCGGGTAGGCGCAAGGCTCAGCAGGGGCCACAGGGCTGCAGATCATCCCATGGCAGAGGGTGTCTGAGAGGCTGTGGACCTGCCCGCCACCGTGGCACCACCCCACGCGCCCAGGGAGCTCCCACAGCCACACCCCACTGTGGGGGGACTGGGGCCCAGAGGGGCTCCACATCATTCCTCAGGGTGTCATGGAGTGTGGGGAGAGAGCTGGGGGGAGACCGTCTTTCCATCCACAACTCCCCAGGCCCCCACCGGCAGGCAAGTCCTTATTCGTGCCGAGTCTGTGAAGTTCAGCTCCGTATTCAGCAATCATTTACTGGGCGCGGCGGTAGGTTAAAGACGCTGCTGAGAGTGAGGTTTATTGCCCTCTCCTTGACTCTCGGCTGGCACCAAGGCCAACAGCACGTGACAGAAATGCGGGGTGCGGCGGCTCACACCTGTAACTCCAGCACTTCGGGAGGCCCAAGTGGAAGGATCATTTGAGGCCAGGAGTTCAAGACCAGCTTGGGCAACATAGCGAGACCCCAGCTCTACAAAAAATAAGAAACATTAGCCGGGTGTGGGGGCACAGGCCTGAAGTCCCAGCTATTTGGGAGGCTGAGGTGGGAGCATGACTTGAGCCCAGGAGTTCGAGGTTACAATGAACTATGATTGCGCCACTGCACTCCAGCCTGGGTGACAGAGCAACACTCTGTCTCAAAAAAACCAAACAAACAACAAAAAAACAAAACTAGAGCTGAGGGGGGAAAAAACAACACACCCCAAACCAAAAGATTGCTCTGCAGCCGTAAAGAAAGACGACAAAGCTCTTTATATCCTGATATGGAAAGGTCTCCAAGTGGAAAAATGCGCGGTGGAGAGCACACAAATGCCCGGTCATTGCATGAAGAGGGGAGAACACGGATCTGCATCTGTTCATGTATATGCATGAAGCATCTCTGGAAGCTTCCACCAGGAGCAGGTGCTCTCAATCGGGGCTGGGGCTTGGAGACTCTGCCTTTACCCCTTCCCCAACTTGGAGTGTGAGAATGCATTGCCCACTCCTCAAGTTACGACAAAACAAAAAACACAGTGGGTTCTAAAATACAGAGAAGACTGCAAAATAGAAGCTAACAGAAGTTTACTTGAGACACAGAAACTCTGTCACTAAATTGAGTCTTCCCAAGAATTTCGCTACATCTGGGAGCAAAGTGAGGCCCAGCTCAGAGCCTTGCCGCGCATGTGACTGCCCAGCGCTCCCAGCCAGCCTCACGTTTCGTAAGTTACTGATAGCCCAATAATTCCAAATGAAGAATTATGAAAATTAAAAAAAAATGTTTTGGAACAAACGGTATGTAATGGTGGAAGAGGGTGGGATTTTTCATGAGCTAGCTGGCCCCTGCAGTGTGGACCTCCCAAAGCAAGAGACGTGGAGGCCCCCACTTTGCCTAGGGGTTATGTCATGGGTGCAGGGAGGCAGGGTGGGGCCCTGATGTGGGTAGGGGGGGCAGGGGTGGAGTCTGCGGTCAGCTGGACGTGGCAGGGCGGAGAGGAATTAAGGGTAACTCCCAGGTTTCAGTCTTGTGCCTCTTTCAGCCCACGGGTGGGTTTGCTTTGTTGCATTAATTTTCATATTGCCAAGCTCAAGAAATAGCAGGTCTTACAACTGACCATCTTGAAGACAAAAATGCTGATATTTTGTGATCTGTAGAGCAGCGGTCCCCAACCTTTTTGGCACCAGGGATCGGGTTTTGTGGAAGACAATTTTTCACAGAAGGGGGGGTGGAGGTAGAGCTCAGGGGGCCTGGGCACCCTACCTAAGTTTCATGGAAGACAATATTTCCAGGGACGGGGGTGAGGGGTGGGGCAGGTGGGGATAGCGACGGAGCTCTGTGGCCCAGGGGGTTGGGGACCGCGGTTGTAGGGAAGTTGTTGCTTTTGAGCAATAGGTATTCCTGTTCATGCACCAGTATGTCCTTGGAAGGACAGTAATGTCATTTATTCAAGGGCATGCCTGGGGACCTCACCTGTCCACGCCATGGCAGAGAACCAGGAGGCAGCACAGAGGTACGGGGGACCCACAGCCAGTACCAAAGACCACCTGGTGGCCAGAGGCGAGAGCCGGCCCAAACCGGTGGCCTCATTTGACATGTACTGGATGAGCTTGGCTTCTCCAGCTCAGCAGAACAGAGGCAGCCGCGGGCAGGTGGTGTAGGGGGCTACAGGGAGAGCCAGCCAAGGCAAGGAGCTGGCGACAGCTGCCCTGAGGCTCAGGAAGAGCCGGTACCGAGAAACAGAATGAAGAACGGTGAAACACCCAGACCCAAAAAGGGTGGCTGCTGGGGACAGTAGTGGTGGGATCCACAGTCCTCCAAGGCACTGTGGCTGCACAGTCCAGGCTCCACTGACCTACAGTCAGCTTTTGTCGTAAAGAACAGGACAGAGGCCACTGTTAAGCATGTCTCTCCTAAACCATTAACATGTTTAAGAAAGGGGCAAGAATCAGTTACCCCAAAGCTAAGTGAAATGTATTTTTCCCAAAGATTCCAGATGGGTGAGCTCTCCGCACATCATTGCAAAGAGGAGCACAGCAGGGCCCCGCAGGCTCCCCACGATGCCACCTGCTGCCTCTTCTACAGGGCTGGAAGCCTTAGAGCTCTTTCTCTAAAGCCCGCCTGGCCGGGCCGCTTGGACTGGCGGCTTCAAAGTGTACCTTTCTCAAAGATCAAAGCAGGCGCCGTGCGGGGCGGGCCCTGCTCGAGCTGGCCTGGGCTCTGCCTTGGCATTCCACTTCCGGGAGGCAGAGAGGGCCGGCTCGCAACCCACTGCGTTGTGGTTCCAGCGCCTGCCGGCCTTGGATGGCGCACAGGAGACCGCTCGGCGGGGCAGCGCAAGCGGCTGGGAGGGGCCTGAGCTGTCCCACAGGGCAGTTTCCCTGGTCCTGTCCAGGGCGATGCTGGCAGTGCTCAGCCTGCCCTCCACAGAGCGGGGCACCTGCAGCCCATTCCCTCACTGGCCTTGGGTGGCGGGGGCGGGGGGGTGTCAGAGCCCTCCAGGGACCTGGCCTCTGAACAATAAAAACACTAGGATGGGCCGGGCGTGGTGGCTCACGCCTGTAATCCTAGCACTCTGAGAGGCAGAGGTGGGTGGATCCTTTGAGCTCAGGAGTTCAAGACCAGCCTGAGCAAGAGCGAGACCTCGTCTCTACTAAAAATAGAAAGAAGGGCTGGGCGCTGTGGCTCATGCCTGTAATCCTAGCACTCTGGGAAGCTGAGGCAGGAGGATCATTCAAGTTCAGTTCGAAACCAGCCTGAGCAAGAGCGAGACCCCCGTCTCTACTAAAAAATAGAAAAAATTAGCTGGGCATGGAGGTGCATACCTGTAGTCTCAGCTACTTGGGAGGCTGAGGCAGGAGGATCACCTGAGCCCAGTGGTTTGAGGTTGCTGTGAGCTAGGCTGACGCCACAGCACTCTAGCCTGGGCAACAGAGTGAGACTCTGTCTCAAAAACAAAACAAAACAAAACAAAACACTAGGGAAGGCCAGGCGCGGTGGCTCACGCCTGCAATCCTAGCACACTGGGAGGCCGAGGCGGGCGGATCGTTTGAGTTCAGGAGTTCGAGACCAGCCTGAGCAAAAGTGAGACCCCGTCTCTACTAAAAATAAAAAGAAATTAATTGGCCAACTAAAATATATAGAAAAAATTATCCGGGCATGGTGGCGCATGCCTGTAGTACCAGCTACTCGGGAAGCTGAGGCAGGAGGATCGCTTGCGCCCAGGAGTTTGAGGTTGCTGTGAGCTAGGCTGACGCCACAGCACTCTAGCCTGGGCAACAGAGTGTGACTCTGTCTCAAAAACAAAACAAAACAAAACAAAACACCAGGGAAGGGGCTGGCAGGCACCTGGAGGCACCGTGGTTCTCCTGTTCTCTCCGGTCATTTGCATACTCGTTTATTCACTCATTCATCTGTCAGTCCATCCTTGTATCCATTCAGGAAACTCTCCCTGGGTGCCTGCCAACAGGCGCCACGCCAGCCAGGGCTAGGGCCAACAGACATCTAATTCGGGCCTCGGAGCCATTTACAACTTCCCAGTAGCCACATTAAAAAGAGTAAAAAATAGAAGAGATCCACTGTAATAACATCTTTCATAATTAGCCCAATTTATCTGAAAGTTATCATCGCAACATGTCATCAGTATAAAAATTACTAATAAGATAGTTTACACTTTTTCTTTTTGTCTTAAATTTTCAAAAGCTGGTGTGTATTTTACTTTTAAATCTTGACTGGGACCAGCCATGTTTCAAGGGCTCCGCAGCACCCGTGGCTGGTGGCTGCCACACTGGACGGCGCAGATCGAGGGATACAGAACCCTGTGACACCTGGGCCCTTCACAGAGGGGATCGCCACCATCCCTGCCTGGCCACTATGTTCCTTGTGAGCTGCAGGTGCTGGCCGGCAAAGGATGAGCCAACCATGAGGAGATCCCACCGCCTGCCGCTGACCAGCAAAATTAAAGAACTAGTCCCCACCAGAAAGCCCAGGCCGCGGGGGCTGGACGACCCCTGCTCTGCGCGTGGGGTGGAGGTGGGGGCGGTTCTACGAGGGCCACCCGGTAACCGCTGGGGGGTTCATCCCCTTGGCCCTACTTAAAGGTCCATCTCCCTACAAAGCTCACGCACGTGAGCAAGAGGTGGGCATGGGGGTGTGGACTGCAGCGCTGTTAGTGAAATTTCAAACTCAGCAGTAAACGTTCATTGGAATGAATAACCAATCTGCGGCCCACTGTCGTGACCCAGTCGCATGAGAGAAGGCCACACAGCAGCCCCAGGGTGACAGCGCTAGATCCATGTGCACCCACGTGGGAGACCCGCAAGAGCACATCGCGAGAAGAGCGGAATGACAGCGTGACGGCGGTCACGAGAGTTCCGGAAACACGGAGCAGTCTGCAACACACGAGAAGACGCCGCGGGACCACCCCAGAGGGACCCCACCAGCTGCGGGGGGTGGGTGCTTCCGGGAAGGGGGAGAGAAAGGCAGGATGGGAGAGAAGGACAAAGGGGGTCTTATCACAACCTCTTACTTCTTGAAAAATTAAGCAGATGTGGCAAAAGGCTCACATTTGTAAGTACCTGGGGGGCACGTTAGTTTTCTTCCTACTTCTCTATACTTGAAGTGTTTCATCATAAAAACTTAAAACCCCCTCTGAATTGAAACCCCAAATTAGTGAATACCCTTGAGAGAGTCACCTAACCTCTCTGAGCTTCAGTGTCCACAGCTGACAAGCTGGGGTGACGGCACCAATGTCACTGGGTTGATGAGTGGCAAAAATGGGGTCTTTTTATGACCAGCATATCTGGAAACAGAAGCCCTTACAAATGACAGTCGTGAACATTTCCTGCGAGCTCCCTGTGTGCCAGACACGAGGCGGCACTGATCACCCCCACCTTGCAGGCGAGGACATTGAGGCACGGAGCGGGGACCTGCGCTGCCCACTTCCCAGCTAGCTGAGCGGTGGAGCCGGGGTTTGAGCTCAGCCAGCTTCGGAACTGGCATTTTTACCCCCTTCTGTATGCTGTCTTTAATCAATGCTGCTTTCCTGCCTTTTTCGGAGATGGAAAATCATTTTTAAAGTCCACAGGTGCCAAATCGCCCACCAGTGCCCGGGCTGACCCCTTGCGAGCCGGTGGATGGATCCCGCTGGGCCCAGGTGCTGGGCTTCCCCCCGCTGCACAGGCCGCTCTGGAAGACCAGGTGCTGCCTCCGGCTCAAGGGTGCCCCCGTGCACACCACGGTCAGTGGCCCATTAAAGGCTGCCGAGGACTTCACAACCCATAGCCCCGTCTTTCTGCGTCCCAGCCACACAGATATTTGACAGGGTGGGTGTCTGCATGGAAGGGGGCGTCTGTCCCGGGAGCCCTGAGAGTGAGCCCACTGCCCCAGAAGCCCTCTGCCCAGCTGAGGATGGAGGGTGGAACCCCCCTGCAGTTCCTAAGAAATAAGCCGGATGCTCAGAAACTCTCCCGGCAGCAGGTTCTCCTCCACGAGCCAATGAATTGTGCAACAAATGAACGTTATCTTCCCTCCAGGGCACTGCCAGCCAATGGTGAGAAGAAAATGAACCTTCTTCTCTACATGCCATTTAATTTCAATATCTCATTTAATTTCAACTAGAATGGTTCACACTCTGCCTTGGCTGGGGTGGGGGCGGGGGACATCAGCAGGCCGGCTGCTACTTTCCAAGTACAGACTTTTGTAGTTTTTACGTTGGAAACACACACACACACACACACACACACACACACGCGGGAGCATATGTGACTTCTGCTCTAAGAAAATAAAGGTAACATTTAAAAAAAGCCACTGAGCAGAGTTACAGGCTGAGCACAGAAGGTGGAATTGAACACCGAGAGCAGGTGAACAGTGAGGCAAGGAGGGGGGCCCCTCCCCAGACCCTGGGGCTGGGCTGGGGACCAAGCTGCCCTCCCCTCCAAGCTCTGCCTGAAGCCCTGCCAGGCTCCCACCCACCCCGCCTCCTACCTCTGGGGACAAGAGATCAGTGGCCGCCTTGTGTCTCAGGGACCTCGCTCGGACTGGGGACAGTGGCTCGCTCCTTGGGGGTGGCCATCTGGGCTGTGGCTGCTCCTGGTCCCTTCTGGGCCGACTCTCCAGACTGCCCGTTTGGACTAAATACCTGGCCTCCGCAGAGAAGGGAAATTATCCTTAAGCTCAGGCCTTGCCCCGTGGCTTTCAGAAGCTTTAATCCCTCATTCACATCCCCAGTGTCTGGCCCCGAGGCTAGAGGGACGGACCAACCAGAGCCCACGCAGAGGACAGAAGCCCACATGGTGGAATCCAACCCAACAGAGGAAGAGGAGCCCACTTCTGGAAGTTGGTCCTGGGGAAAGTGGGTGTGGGGAGCTTGGGGGACCCTGGGGTGACACTAGGGTCAGCATGGGAGGTTCAGGAAATTCTGGCAACCGGCAGGAGAACTGAGCTGCATCAAGACCCAGTGAGTTCCCCGAGTTTGCGGGGTAAGGCAAGCTGGGCGTGAACTGCCAGGGGCTGGATTTGGTGACTGTTGAGTTCCCTGCAAGCACCAGTGCCTTGGAGGGAGGGTTTCCAGTCTCCCCGAGTGAACTGGCTGCTGTAGCCTCAGCTTCTTGAGGCTGGATCTCAGGGAGAAAAGCCAAACGCAGCCCTCAGTACCGGGATGGGCCTGACAACGGCAGGGGTGAGCTGGTGGACGGGTGGGGACCCCGTGCTGGGGCGCTAGCAAGCCCAGGAGGCCCCTTGCCCTGCACCCTGTAGCCTGGCCCTCAGGGCTGCCCACCAAGGCCCAGCTGGTTCCACACACACTGCTAGGCTATCCCATCCCCAGGTGGCCCCAGGGGCATGAGAGTGGAGTTACAGGGGACCAGGAACACGTGGAGGCAGGACCGGGGCAGGAAGGGCCTCTCAGCCTGCCTCTCCTCTCCCGCCTGAGCGTCCTCCCCCAGACACCCTGGGCTGGTCACTCCCCGCCCCCCTGACCACGTGGCGGGAGCCCCACCTTCCTCTGCCTGGGGCTTCCGTCCTCCCCAGGACACTTGGCCTGAAGCAGCCGAGGGGGGGGGGCGGCAGCCCTTGCTGTGAACCCGTGAAGTGAACGCCTTCCTGCCTGCTTCCTGCCTGCATCGCATTGCTCTCTCCCCAGCCTTTCAGGGAGCGCAGGTCCTCTCTGTAGTGTGTAGTGCCTTCACTGCCCAATACAGCGCCCAAAAGGACTGAGTAACGGGAGGAGAGTGAGGAGGCCTGGCGCAGACGCTGCTGGGGTGTGGCCTGGCAGGGGCGGCTCAGAGCATCTGTGCTCAGCCTTCCCGTTAGTCCAGGGAAGACAGAGGCTGTGGAAGTCCTGAGGCTGTACCTGCATGGTGCCGAGACCGTGCTGGGGGGCTGCATGGGAAACGCGTCTGGGAAGCGAGCCAAGGGACCCCTTGCTGGAAACAGAAAAATACTCGGGCACGTTTTAGTCCTGGATTTTTCTGCATCTGCTTTGCTCCACAGGTCCCCAACCAAAATGCACTCCCCTTTCTCTACTTCCATCCCGTGCCACTCGCCCAGACTCAGTCCTGCCTCAGTTTCCCTCTACCCAGATGCCAAGGTGGAGCGGTGCAGTGGGCGGCTGGTGTGCAGGCGCACCTGCCCACCACGGGACCCGCGCCCCTCTGGACAAGCCCGGAGTACCTGTTTGAGCAGACTTCCTCTGGGGCTGTCATCTGTGCTGTCTTGAAAACTGCCTCTTAGCGCAGCAGTGATTTAGCAAAGAGCTCAGTTGACTTGGGGCAGCTATTTCACCAGCAGGAGCTTTGAGCTCCTCCGAAGGCCAGCCAGTTCTCGCAGGTGATTAACAGAGCAATCAGACTGGGGGGGGGGGTCTAGCTCTGAGCACTAGGGCAGGTGGGAGGCCGGGGTGGTAGAGGCAGCAGGTGACAACACTGAATGTGGGACTACAGCAGCCTTTCTTAAAGGTCCCCAGAGGGAAGCTGTAACATGTCGTAGAAGAAATCCACAGTGGACATCCTCAGACCGAGAACTACTGCTCTCCATTTGCCTAGGCCAGGAAGCGAGGCTGAGATTTTAAAAAATATTCTGCCCTAGCACTGCAAGAGCAAGTGGAGGCCACTATTTCTTTGGATGCATCCTGACCTGGAGTCACGTATCTGAACCGTCCTGGGATACTCAAGGCACTTGGACTGTGCAGGATTCTGCTCCTCAACATTTTCTTCCCATTGCAAATCAGACCGTCACAGTCTCAGTCTCTCTTTGGTCACTTCTTTTGGGAAGTGCCTGATCAGTTGGGTTGTCTTGACTTTTTAAAGAAACTTGATGTGTAATTTCTGTATATTTGGATGGATATATTGGAAAGAAGTCTTTTGTTGTATTATTGAGTTACAAATATGATTTCCCTTTTCACCCCAACTGTGTTTTTCAATGAACAAAAGTTGTTCATGTTAATGTAGTAAAACTTACCATTTTTAAGTATTCTGTTTAAAAATCTTTGCCAAGCCCACGGTCATGGATGTATCTTCCTGTTATGGTACAGAAGCTATGTTGTTTGACTTTTCTTATTTAAATTAACAATCCCACGATACTGCCACCTATCACTAAAACGCCTAACATCAGAAAGACTGACAAAAGTGCTGGTGAAGATACGGAGAAACGGGAACTCTCGGCGATTGTGGGTGGGAGGTTCAACTGCTACAATTACTTTGTAAAACTGGCAACATAGCTTAAAAAGTGAACACACACACCCTGCAAGTCGACTCCTACATGTAATCCTGAAAGAAATGTGTGCCCAAGTGTGTGAAAAAGCAAATGGAGAATGTTAACTGTGGTGGTATCTGTGTCGGCCCAAATCCGGAAGGAACACACACGTCCATCAGTACACACACTGGGGTACACTGACACGATGAAAGAACACAACAGTGACCAATGAAAAGTCGTCATACATGACGACACGGATTGAGCTCACACTCATTACAGTACGTACTGTATTCTTCCACCTATAGGCAGCTCCGAGGCAGCCAGAGCTAACGCACGGCGTGGGCGTGAGGGGCTCCTGCGTGCTATGGGTGTCCTAAAGGGTATTTTTGGAACCTGGCGGTGCTTACAATAGGAGCCTGTCCTCTTATTCACCTTGTGATGTTCACTGAGCTACATACTTGGAATCTGTACCCTTTCGGTATACCTGTAATACTTCAATACAGGTTTTGGTTTTCAAACAACCTCTCTGCCAAATATATCCGAGATGAGGATGTAAACAGAATTCAGGACATTAACATAACGGGGAAACTTAATGGTTCTGGAATCAAAGTGTTTAAATAATCCAGAAAAAAATGAATTGAAATCCTGTAAATAAAAGCGTTTCCACAATACATTTCTATCAACAAATTTAAGACTTCAGAATTCAAAAATAAAGAATTCCAACATTTAGGAGATGATTAGAATGATATTCAGCCAATCGGGATTTTAGGTGATTTTTAGTTCATACTTTTTGCTTCAATGAAAAAAAACATAATAAGCCATTACCTTTGTGACAAAGATAAGCTATTTTCAAGGAAACGGGGATCAATATCCTGTCTTGGGCATGTCCTGCACACACACAGGGACTGGGACAGGGCCCTCCAGACATGACAGACAAGCTGTACAGAGAGGTCTTGCTACTAAGCCATCTCCTGGAAGTGGGAAGGTCATGACAGATTCGAGCCTAAACTTTTTAAAATCTAAAGCAAAAATAACTAGGTCTTCTTGAGCTAAGGCACTTTGGGACAAAAAGCAGTGTGAACCTGCCCTTCCCTGCCATCCTTGGGCTGGGGCTAGCAGGTGTTCAAAATCTGCCTGCTTCTCACTGCTCTGGTGTTAAGCAAGAATACGTGTGTCTTCTGCCTGCAATAAATGTTAAAAGAGAAGGAAAATCATGTGGCTTCCTGCTGAGACAGAGGGGTCATTCAGGACGCCTGGATTCCCTTAGGTTGAACCCTATGACACTGCTGTTTGAGCTTCTGACCTACCAAAGTAGCAGTTTCATAGGGTCCAACCTTCCGGTCCACTTCTTCAGTCCCTCACTGCACACGGACCACTGGGTAAACAGCTTCATCTGTGCACATCTGAAATTCCTCACAGTAAAACGTACGTTTCGGTCAAAGATCAGGGTTATTAGAAGTGTAGACTGGATCTTAGCTGCTAAAAATGCAGGCTTTGGGACCTGAACCTCGATGAATCTGAATTCTCTGCCTGAGCCCAGGAATCTGTACAAATTTCCTATCTAATATTTCACTTATAAATAATTATGCCTCTTACGTCTTAAATTACACTGTAAGTTCCTCAAATGCACGCACCACGCTTTCTGTTTCTTTGTGTTTCAGGATCCAGGGCACTCAAGGTGCTTGCAAGAGCCTCGCCTACGGGACAGCTCCCGATCTTCCCTGCGCTCGTCTCAGTGCAGGAGGGGGAAGCAGAGCTTGGAGGATGGGCAGTGATTTCCAGTTTCTTCCTGATTTTCTACGAAGAACATACACGGACTTTGCAGTGAGGAGGAGCACGTGTTAAAACTGGGGTGAAGGTGCCCAAGATGGGGATGGGAAGTGGGGAGAGGGGGGTGGGGGGACCTCCGGGCCTCATTTCCAGCAGACGGGCCACGCTGGACATCCCCTGCCTCACCCACTGCTACTTACTGTGTGTGGCTTCATGCAGTCACCTCAGCAGCCTGGGCCTTGGTTTCCCCATCTGTAAAATGGAAACATCACAGGGTTGTGGGAAGGCAAACGTAAACAGGTGTGTTGAAGAAAGGTAAACTGCTATCTTTCGAGAAGGAATGGTTTTACTCATTCAATAAATGTTCACTGAATGATTACTATGAATGAACACCTCTCGGGTCAGTCTGGCAATAGAATGTTCTAGAATTACTAAAAACTTAGCAGTTAAGAATTTGTATCAATGTAGCCCTAATGTATTCTAAGTGTTAGCACCCTTATTCTTCCCTCTGGTCTTCATAACATCCCTGTAGGCAGGTGTTATCACCCTCATTTTCCAGAACAGAGAGATAACTCACCCAAGGCCAGAGGACTAGAAAGTGCCAAGCTGGGATTCACACCCGGGCAGGGATTTGAGAGCCAGCACTCCTGACCACCGCACGCACCAACACCTTCTGCTAGCTGGTACCACAGACACCACGCAGCGCCCTGGAGCTGTCTTACACATGGCTAGAAGCAAGAGGAAGATTCTTTTTGCAAAGGTCCAACTCCGAGGAAGAACCAATTCTCTTTTAGAAATAAGGTGAACGCGGAGAGGGGAACCTGGAGGCCACGGCATCCCGCCCACCTCCGAGGCTTCCCTGACATACTCGGGGCCCGGGTCCTCCCGTGAACTCCGAGAGGGCGGGAGCCCGCCCACAGTACTTCACAAGTTCTGAAACGCGATTCTTTACAGATTTGTTGATGGTATTTGCAATGTTATTAAATACTATTAATTTATTTATTATTATTTATTTATTATTAAATAATACTGAACACAGGATGCTGTTCCGCTTGACAAGATAACGCAAGTTCCAGCCAAAGGTTTCCTCTGGTAAAATCCAAGGGGACTTGTCACACTACTCTGAAAGCAACAGACCAAGAGGAACGCGAATCCTGGCCGTTCTGAGGCTGAGCGAGGTCTCATATTCTGAAGTCTTCCAATCACTTCTCCAACTGCAGCACTTCGGAAACCTTCAAGGAAATACCCTAAGTTGTTAATCCTAAAGGGGGAAAAGAAAGGCTACTGAGAACGGCAAGCACTTCTAAGAAACAGCAAACCTGACCATTCAAGGGTATTTTAAGGATGTTAAGGATTAACAAGCCAATTTTGTGAGGATGAAAATATTTACATTCTCCCCAGGATTCTAAGGTGGAAGCAAGTGGAACCCAGCCAGCAGCCCACACACCTGGGCCTGCAGGGGCACTGCCCGCACGTCTGAGGCTGGAGAGGCACCAAGAGTCGACGGGAAGCCTCTAGAAATGTCAACGAGAAAAGTGAAAGTCTATTTTTAAACTCAACTTTCTTCACTGAAATTGCTAAAAATGCCCACAGGGCATGCAGTTTGCTGTCCGTGGCTATTTTTCCTGCTTCCAATCACCGTGATGCCATAAAGGAGCTGCTGGCAAGACAGACACGGCGCTAAAACTGGAGCAGTTTAGGGAGCAGATACTCGTCCTTCAAATACACAACAAAAAGGAAGGTGTGAAAAGCTGAGAAATACAATATGCAGAAACAATAGCTCTTCCAAGACAACAATCAGAAAAATAAGCCATTAAAATAGGCCGAAGCTAATTATACACACTTTTTACACAGAGGCTCATCAGATCCATGGAAAACTAACCTGCAAATTTAAATTACTCAAGATTTCTTAGTTTTCTATTCTAAAGCAATCTAATTTCATTAGAACTGGCAATGCCAACTTTTCCTTAGTAAGCACATTGCTTTTTTTTTCAATGAAGTTACTGCCCATTTTCCCACTTTTGGTATTCTGTTCTTAAAGGCAACTATGATTAGAAATAGAAAATGACATTTCTATATAATTTTTGTCCTACTCACCTTTTAATGGTTGGAGGCTCTGAGAGATAAAAATGTCCACCAGAATGATTTTGAGCACACGGCTAGCTCTAAGGGCAGACATCCCTGAACACACATGAATACAGGTGCATCCCTCATATTTAGGAAACTAGTTAAGAACGTTTTGGTGGGCAGAGTTTTCAATGCATAAACATACTTTGTGTTGCTCCTTCAAGTCTTTAAAAAAAAAAAGGGCGGAGTAAGTTTCAGGGGCTCTGTAACAGGCTTGCTCTTTTATCCCATGTGGGGAAAACGAAGCCTGTTCTCGGGACCAGGGAGACCGAGGCCCAGAGCTGTGGAGCCCAGGAGGGCGGGCGGGCTCAGCAGAGGCTTTTGCTGTTTTCATGAGGAATGCAGGCGCAGGTGCCTGTGCTTTGGAAATTCCTTTTGGCTTTCTCACAAATAGATGTGCTCCTTCAGAGCACTGTGTTTGCTTCCCTTTGAACAATTTAGCCTCACTCAGCTGTAGAAAGGGAACAAGGACACGGCTTCAGCGTTGGCCTAAGTCCAACACAGAGGACACTATATGCCTCTGGGACGCTGGAGGGAGAACTGAGGGAGAGCGTTCTACAGGGAGGTGACACTGAGGGAGAACCACCTTGAAGGGCTGTAGGAAGACGCAGCTTTAAAGTGCCCCCACTCCAGCTAGCCCTGGCCACGCCTTGATTCCATACAGCTCTGCCTGTTCCCCTGGACTTCGAACTGGGGGTGCCACATGCTCCTGCTGTAGTCCCAGGAGAAGACAGCTGCTGGCATGGCAAAGCTGGAGGTGACTCTTCTCCCTTCCTGAAACAAACACGAGCCCACGGAACAAGAACGCCCGTGGCATCCACTTGGGAGGGTGCCGGCGGCTGAGGGTAGGAGGGAGGAGCCAAGTACGCCGGTGCCTCCCTCCTTCCTTCGTGTTTCCCACGTGAAAGGACATTGGTTTAAAAAGTCAAGGGTAAGAGGTATTTGAAGAAAGGGGAAGAGAGAATTTGCTGGATCAAATAATAGACATTTATTTTTAGCAATATCTGAATTTTTTCACTGCTTGTTAAGAGAAAAATAGTGAGTGCTGCATCACAAACCCTTTCAATAGGTCACATCCAGTTACAAATCTCCTACACGTAGTCAAAGACAACAGTAGGAAAGGTGCTGCTCTCTCAACTCTGTACAAAATAATTCATATAAAAAGGAAGAAATGCAGTGGTACCATAAATCTCCCCATCAATTTCTTAAAATTGGGTTAGAAAATTTGACCAAATGATCTCAGTATAAAAATTACAGACATTGCTCTGTACAACTTGGGGAGTCTAAATTGTTTTTGTTTCTCCGAATACAGAAGAAACTATTATTCTGAAGACACAGAACCATTTCCATGACCATGCAGGTCAGTTGGAAGTTAGGACTGATTCTTGCTTTTTAAAGACAATCATAGCACGGTTCCATTTTTCCTTTCTTGATCTGGCAGGTTTGCAAGCTTCTGGTTGGTTGAGAAGCAATGAACTGGACTCTCATCCACGTTCTCATTACCAGCGATGTCTGCTTTTACCCTTAATGACAAAGGTTTCTCAGGCAACAGTGTTGTCACTCCCACTGTGCAGCGTCACCACAGCTTTGAGAGCCCACGCCAAGTGGGGCAGTGCTGCTCAGAGCCCACCCAGCAGCTCGGCGGCTGGAACCGCCACGCATGGCGTCTCGCTGGCGCTCCACGTGTCCACCCCGATCCCGGGATGTCGGCTCAATGCATGACATCGACTCAACCAGGACAAACACTCACAAACACACTCACTGGAGTATAAGAAGCGGTCTTTTGTTGTTGTTGTTAAATATAGTTCATAAGCCTTAAAAAGTATTCTCTCCAGATTATAAAAGGTTAGTTAAAACTGTTTAATAGAACAATCTTGGACAAGCAGAAATAGCTTTGATTTGGAAGATAGCAACATATAACCGGGAGATCCTCAGGGTGGTCGAGTTGGACGGTCTGCGCCTCTTCTAGGGACCATGTTAGAAGACGGCTGACTGACACTCTGCCCTCTTTCAAGGCACATGCCACTTCTTAACTGTCAGCTTCCCACACAGGCTATGAGATATTCTATTTACATTTAAAAATAGGTTTTCTTCTTTAGCACAGTGGAATCGCCCAGACCAGTCACG